>JAVJIF010001974.1:0-109101 GCA_038442645.1 Agave tequilana
TGAAGATCACATAGAAGAAAGTTACAACTAAATCAAAGAAGTTGGAATCCAGTAGGAGCTGAGAAGCAGTTTCACAAAAGTTCAGGGCTTAAATGCAAATTATGGCCGAAATTCTAATTGTAAATTGTTATTCTCTTTCTGTGTAAAGTTGTATTTGTGGTAGACTTTTCATATAAAATAGCCAAACCCTAGGCTATAAATATCCATGTAAAGGCTAGGGTTTGGGGGGCTTTTGATTTTGGCCACTTTCTTAATTTTCTGCAAATTTCTTCAGAAGTTATTTTCTTTCCCGATGGCTAATTTTCTTGGAGGCTGAATTTCCTTTAATTTTTCATTTTCTTTATCTCTTCGTTTCTTTAAAAAAAAAAAGATGCCTACAGAGTCGCCATTGGCGCCTCTGTCCAGCTGAGGGGGGACGCCAACGCCCCCCCATTTGAAAACAAAGGGCGCCCCCTGGCGCCCTCCCTTTGAAAAAGAAGGGGGCGCCCCTGCGCCCCACGCAGGTAAGTATTTTATTTTTTTATTTTTTAATTAATTTAATTTGATTAGTTTAATTAATTCTTGTTTGCAATTAATTATTTAATTAAATTTAGATAATTTTAAACTGATTAATTAGTTTAGTTTATTGTTAGTTTTATCATGCATAGCTAAATTTCCCGCAAGTATTTAGGAGAGATGAACCTAACCTAAATTAATGAAATCATCAGTTGGTCCCTATTTAGGACTGTTACACACACCAATTGACCTATAACTTTTAGGAGACTATTTCTAGAGTCACTAGTTATTTGACAAGATATGTATCAATAGTCAATGGTCATGCTTAAGGTTTTTACTATTTTTTCTGCCTTTAATTTATTTAGTCATTTATTTACCTTTGATGGACCATGTGATACAGATAATACCCTGTGCTTAGAACTAGTGTTCAGACTTAGTTTGCCTATTAGGAATAGAGATTTTGGTGAGTAACAACATACCAGTGTGGAGACTGAGATTGACCACTTGATTCTAGTTTAGGGGATTCGACCCTAGGTGCTTGACTTTTCTTTTATTATAATTAGTTCAAATAACCCACAAACCCACAAAATTTTTGATTAATTCGTCTAGAAGTGTCGAAACCATAAGAACCACATGTCCCTGTGGATCGACCCTCAAGTGCTATATCGAACGACCGTGCACTTGCGGTAATTTTAAAACGAGGAGCGAAATCTCCCCAACATCATGGTCTAAGTCGTGCCTATGATTTTAGGGGGAGCAAGTGTATCAGCAACAGCTATGAGACTGCCTTCATTCTCTCAGAGCATGTCTACCACCATTGTGGAAACAAGATCAGCGAGTGCTCCAGTCAGGCCCCACCTGTTGTGAACATTCTAGAGGGTCTAATCACTCTGATGATTGACTAATTCATTTCCAGATGGTATATTGCACTGAATTGGTGTTTTTTGGGCAAAGCTCCATTGAGGGTCGTTGCTCAAGAACCATATCGAGAACCTTAAACTATTCCATGGGAGAGAATTAGTAAAGGATTTTGGTGGGATTAGGCGGGATAAGTTCCCGTAGGATTTTTAGCAAACTCTTAGCTATCAACGGGTTTGATTTGCCTTTACTAACTACCATTTGAGTTAGGCTAGTCATGTTATTCCCTCAGCATGATGAGTTATCGAGGATTTTTTGTTGGGCTTAAAAGCCAACATATTCCTCTATCCTTGATCATTGGAGGCGTTGGATTGCTATGTCACTTTGAGTGACTTTTTGTCTAAAGTAGCATGTGATATACTTTTAGGTGTTTTTACACTATAAATAATCTTCGAGATTATACCGATGAAATGACTTCGACTGTCCAGAGGTGACTATTGAATGTGGTAGTCGTAGAATGCATACCATTAAGATTCTAGAGTTGATCTCGTTCTTGATTGATTAGCTAGTACGTTCCATTTGATAGACTATCTCTACTAAAAAGGACCTTGCTGGAGAGCAAGAAGAAATCCCGTAAGGGATTATAGAAAATTTTAGTGTTTTTTGTGAGATTTCGAGGAAATCGTCAAAGGTAATTTTTAACATGACATTAGGAACTCGCGGAGAATTTATAGGAAAATTAGCATTCCTTGTGGGATTTCTCCATCTTTCTCATAACTAAAACCTTAGTTCTAAATCGATCGTCAGGCCTTGATATAAATGTGAAAACACTGAAAAGGTTCTATAAAAGTTCATCACGAATCTTCTTCAATGAGTTTGACTTGATAAGTCATCAGATAAACTCATTCAATTAATTTGTAGGATGCAGGCTGCATCACGAGCCTTCTTTAATGAGTTCGGCTTGATAAGTCATCAAATAAACTCATTCAATTAGTTTACAGGCTGCATCACGAGCCTTCTTTAATTAGTTCGGCTTGATAAGTAATCAGATAAACTAATTCAATCAGTTTGTAGGATGCAAGGACTGTTTGATTGAAATAGTCGAGAAGTCGAGCTACGATCCACCGAAAGGGTGAAGAGGTGATTGGAAACATGCCACTATTACATATAGAAAGTCATGTTAGAAAAACCATCCTTTGGGATTGAGAGGAACGATCGAGACGAAGAGTGCCTAAAGCTGTTGTCTAAGCATGCTCAACTTCAAAATATGACTTATTCTTCCAAATTGAAATTGAAAGTAAGGATCTATGTCTATATACTAGAGAAGAGTAACAAAGTTAAAACCCGTAAAAATCTATACACCTATAACAAGATATTGAATAATGACAAGAAGGAGATTGTCATAGAAAATTTGATTGTGATGGTGAAATCAAAACAATGCTGGCGGGTTTTGTGAGAATTATCAGATGTAATCATTAATGTGATAACTGTGTTGGGGATAGAATTTGCGATCATCGAACGCCAGTTACTTGCATTCTCGAAGAGCCATCAGGAGCATTTTCCATCTTCTTCATTTCTTCAATATTAACATCATGCATCATGGTCTTTCCAGATTCGTCTGGCTCGATGTTAGTAAACCTGTGATGCAATCTTTAAGGGAGCACGCTCTTCTTTGGTGCTGTACCAAACATCTTGAATTCCAAATCCTAATATGGTTGATCAACCAGAGTACTTATTTGATCAGAGATTTGATCAGAGACATGATGTTAACTTGATCATGAATAGTATTTTTTTAAGAATTTGCCATTGATCGGCATCATGAGCATGTCGCCATTTGGATTAATGAAGCAATTGTCTTCCATTAAAAAAATCAAAAGGGAAAACTTAAAAAAATTTGAAGAGAAATTACAAGTAATAAAAGAAAATTTACAAGTATCTCTTCTTGAGATTTCTGGGGAACTATGGCGGTGGAAGTTTGCAGTGCGTGATAACTTTGATCTGTTGACCACACGAAAAATCGAAACCAGATCTGTCGTGTGAAATTTCTTCTCACTTAGTTCAAGAATTTTCTTGCCCGTGGAGAAGCTTAGTGAAGTTCAAATGAACTAGAGTGGCTGAATCCTGATTTAGTTCAAAGAAATATGAAAAAAACATGCCGTTGTTGGAAGCTTTATGCTAAAGAACTTCATTCTTGTTATGAAGAAGGAGATCTTCTATGTTTTCTCTCTTTCTCACTCTCTTTAGCTGAAGAGTCCTCACTGTCTTAGCCTGCAATTGGCTATTTATAGGCCAAGTAATGGATTGTAAATCCCTAAAAATCAATTAACAGTTGCAAATACAGTTGTTGCAATCTTCAGATGAAGATAGAATAGCTGTGGACGAAGCTATTTGACTTATAACGAAGCTAATTCAGCCCATAGCAAGGCTAATTTAGCCTATGGTGAAGCTAGCCTGCCAGGCTATCAACAGTTAAAGGAATTTATCTCCTTGATTTTCTCCTTTAGCTAAGAGATTTGAATCCCTAGATTATCTCTTTTAACAGAGATAGTTGAATTAGTAAGGGATTTGAATCCCTTGATTATCTCCACTAAATCAGTAGGATGACTAATCAAAGAGAATATTCTCTTTTAAATTTGTTCAAGAATTTAGAAACGTCAAATGACCTAGAGCTTCGCTTATTGGCGGAGCCATTCCTTTGGTGAGGCTAAAGAGCTTACAGTGAAGTTATCGCTCAGCTCTTCTCAGAGCTATCTACTAGCTTGCGATGAAGCTATAATTCAGCTCTTCACAAAGCTAGCCCAAAGCCCATGGTGAGACTATGCCTTTGTTTGGCATTATTAGCCCTTTTTAGAAGGTTATAGCTTCTCTAACTTAGCTTAGCAAGGCTAAGTAAAGCTTCATGCGAAGCTAGGGAATGTAGCCAGTTGGCTTAGCAATGCGAAGCTAGAGTTTAACTCTGTTGTGCTTGCTAATAGATTGATCATCAGCTTGTTTTATGGCTTATCTTTTTGAGGTGTTAACAAGTCAGGCATTATTCAGACTAAATGGAAGCTGTTTGGGAATTTGCCTTTTGTAACTGTCAACAAGACCCCCTTCAAAGTTTTCAAAGTTCGCTGTAGATTAGGACGGACTTTGAAATACTTTGAATTAGCAGTTATTGCTTTTGCCAGCCAGAGAGCCATTTAGACGAGGTTAAAACTTAGCTCTCAGTAGAACTTTACCTGGTTTGATGAAGTTAGCCTTTTGGGTTATGATGCACATTTGCCTTTGTGGAAAGTTAAAACTCTCAGTAGAGTTTAGCATGGGCGAAGCTAGCATTTTGCTCACAGTGGAGCTCTTAGCCATTTGGCAAAGTTGACGGCTTGCCTATATGGCGGAGCTTCGCTATAGGAGTTTGCCCTTATGCTGTCGTTTCAAAATCTGAAACGACAACTTGCACTCTATTTTAAGAGGCAAAAATAAAGGCAGTTAATGCTTATAGATAGCCATGAGGCTTTTTTTAAATTTTTGAAATCCTTCTTTATCTCCTTCGAGATTCTTGTTAGGGTTTTCACCCTGGATTTTTTGCATTCAAATCCTTGGAAATGATAGCATGCGTCCTTCTCGAGAAGGCGAAGCTAGACACCATAGTGTCTATAAAAGCCGCATGGGCTGAATGCTTTTTAGAGAAGTTATTTTTTTCCTTAAGCGTTCAAGTTGTTTTAAGAGATTATATCTTTTCATCCTCCTTAGGATTATTGTCATTTAAAGATCAGTTTCATGATCTGTGGTGTCTGAACAGCGCTTAAGCAAGGAGATCGCCATCATCACGGCAGTGACCGCCATTCCTCTGGTCATCGAAGGATCAAAAATGGGTAGATTTTCACTTGTTAGGGATCTCCTAATCTCTTCTCTAGCAGATTTTAACTATTTCATCATTGATTTGACAAGATTCTCAAGAAATTGGTGCTCTTAGGGAATTCATTTCCCTTGATTTTGACTCCATTGAATTTTAGGGATTATAATTTCCCTTTTAATTTTGCATAGCGAGATTAGAAACCCAAAAAAATTCTCAAGCTTCCAGGTAGAGTTAGCCCTTAGGGCTTTTGCATTCTATCTCATGATAGAATTTGAAGTCAACTCCAAGATGAACAATCTACTCGTTCTTGGATGGAGCTATGTCTTGGCCAAAAGCAATGCTAGATTTGCCTTATAGGTGGAACTACACCTTGACCAAGAGGCGAGGTTATGGGTCATCCTCTCAGGCGAGATTAGCCTGTCTTGCAAGTGAGGCTATGCCTCAGCCTCTCAGGTGAGACTATCCTACCTTATAGGTGAGACTATGTCTTAACCTCTTAGGCGAAGCTAACCTACCTTATAGGTGGGGCTTTGTTTTTTCTCATTGAAGTGAGGCTCTATGCAGCCTATGCGAAGCTACCTTATAGCTAGCTAGGCGAGGCTAGACCTTGGCTTCTCTGGGCAAAGCTAAGTCTTAGCAGCCTGTTGGGTATGGCTAAAAATTCTTGCCCATTTATTCTCTTCATTTACTAACATACTTGTTTTTATTTCTTTGCAGTGCATTACGCTCTCAATCCATTAAACAGTCTTTTTGAGTCAGTGAAAGGAATGGACGAGAGTGCGCATTTCTAGTCCCAAGGCCAAGCTTCATTTTGTGGTGATGAGCACGCGCGCTGGGGCGCCTTGCAATAATCTTCACAAAAGGGGAATTGACATCAAGGGGTATCATGGCCACCATTGTACTTGAAGATAATAGCAGGGTAATTTACTAGAAGCTCATCGTCATGTTTGGAGTCCAAGATGTTTGTGAAAACGCCGAGGCGGAGTGCATTCCCTCAGAAATATTGTATTACAGCTTGCTGGTATCGAGCTTAAACATATCTGGAGAGACTGTGTTGGAGAGAAATAAGGATAAGCCCTATGACAATCTACTTCTTGTCATCACTTAATACCTTTCTACAGATATATGGGTCTTTTTCAGTTTTAGCCTTGTCACTCTTCTCCGCATGAGTAGGGAAGGTCGGTGTTGGAGGAAGTCCAGTCTTTCGTAGTCAAGATAACTGCTTTTCAACCAGACGAAGCTGGAATCTCAGGCCATTACCGGAGCTAGAGGAATTAAGAAACATAAACAGTCTGTTCTTGAGTACAAGTTTTGATCATATGAGAGACAAACTTGACATAATGCAATAATCTATCTATTTTTATTGAATCTATAAAAATTTATTTGACTTATTTGCTCTTCCTGATGTCTTCTTTTTTGCTTATGTAATTACCCTTAGGTAATATAAGTCTTTCATATAGGAAAACTTAGGATGCCAGTTCTTCGGAAAGAACTGAAAGGGTGAAAAATTCACCAAGTATAATTCCCGAGGGAATTGAAATTGAGACTAATATTATTCAAAAGTTATGAACATGATAAAGTTGGTCCAAGAAAAAAAAATTCACTGGAGATAAAAGAGAATAAATCTAGGAATACATCTATTCAAAGGTGATTGACTAGACATGACAGGTTAGGAATCACTAGAAAGAGGGTTTGTTGTTCAGAGATGATTAACTGGACATGACAGTGAAGAAACAGTCCCTATAGGACTAGAAAATTAGATCTGAATATCTGTTAGTTCAGAGGTGATAAACTGGACATAACTGATTAGTAATAACCAGATACGATGTTTTGTCGTTCAGAACTGACGAAATAGACATAACTACAAAGAAGGACGAGGTTGAGTATTCATGGGTTCAAAGGTGATAAACTGGACATGACTGATTAGAAATAACCAAACACTGAGTGTTTACTGTTTAGAGGTGACGCACTGAACATAACAGTAGACGAAAGGGGAACCAAGTTTTGAGGACCCGTTTTAGAGGCCTTTGACTGGACATAATAGACTAAGACACTAAATTCTAAATCCGCTATCAGAGGTAGTAGTAATAACTTGGCAGCTAGTCCACCGGGGTCTATAAGAGTGAATTGGATCTGGGCACCCATTGATTCAGAGGTGAGTGACTGGACATGACCAACTAAAAGACACCAGGCTCACAATTTGCTATTCAGAGGTGATCGTATTAACTTGACAGTAAGAACTCCCAGCCCTAACGGGGCAAAGAAAAACAAAATTATGGACTCGTCTATTCAGAGGTGGTGAACAGGACATGACAGCTTGAGTACCATAAATATGAAGAGATCTGGGCATCCGTCGATTCAGAGGTGATAAACTGGACATAACTGACCGGGAGTTACCAGACTCAGAGCCTTGTTGTTCAGAGATTGCGAACTAGACATGACAGTAAAAGAGTAGTCCCTACCAGACTGAAAGATGAGACTTGACTATCTGTCGGTTCAGAGGTAATATGGACATAACTGATTGAGAAGCCACTAACCTCAGAGTCTTGTTCAGAGGTGGCAAACTAGACGTGACGGCAAATGAGTTATTTCACTGGGAAATGTGATTTTATTCTGTGGGGGAAATTAGTGCTTCCTTGGAGAATTTTTGGAAGAAATTGTCAGAGGTATAATGTTAATGTGATAACCATTTAGCTGTGCAGCTTGCACAATTTAAGTAGACCTGTCATTCTCTCAGAGAGAATGACAAATAGAGTCTTGATCTGGTGGGATACATCAAGGTTTTACCGTCAGAGGTATGGTGATAATGTGATAGGTTTGTTATGCAATTCACCTCATTGGGAAAATGAATACAGCTTTGTGTGGTCTTACCATTTCATAGACGGGAATTGGTAAGGAATTTTGGTGGAATTGATTGTTCTCTGCAAACGTAAGAATATTACTAGAGAATTCCGCCAGGGAACAGGAGATCGTGCTCCTAAAACTTGTCAGGAAACAAAACCTAGAAAAGCATTTGCCAGAGGTAATTGCTTAACATGATAAATGCTCTAATGAGGATTTAGGAATTTGTCAGAGGTATAATGTTAACATGAAAACCAAAAAATCCACTAGGGACTGAAAATATAGTAATAGACTCTGAGGTGAATATATTGAAAACTCGCTAGGAGTTAATAGGAATCCCATAAGAGATTGTACAGAATTTAGCATTCTCCATGAAAATTTGTAGGAGCCTGTGAGAGGTAATCGTTAACGTGACATCATCAACTGATAGGGAAATTTTGAAGAAATTGTCATAGATAGTCATTAACGTGACAAGTAGAAATCCCTATGGGGTTTGACAACCAAATTTCTTGCTGGGGAATTAGAAGGGATTTTGTCCGAAGTGATCATGACAAAATCTCCGCTTGGGGATTTATAAGAGTGACTTGTTAGAGGTGTGATGTTAACTTGACAAGGGTTCATGTACTGTTAACATAATAGCAATTTGAGTGAACCTGCCATTCTTACTGAAGAGAGTGGCAAGCAGAGTTTAATCTGTTGGAGATGTTAACAAGATCCACCGGGGATATTCAAAGGTTTTACTGTTAGAGATGTAAGCTTTCTCGTGACAGTTTCGGCCTGTGATTCATTTCACTTGGAAAAATGAATACAACCTTATATGATCTTACCATTCCATAGACGAAAATTGGTAAGGGACTTTGGAGGGGAAACCAGTGGGATCGGTCCCTTAGGATTTTTAGCAAACCCCTGGCTATCAATAGATTTGATGTGTTTTTACCAACTACCGTTTGAGTTAGGCTAGCCAAGCTTTTCCCCTTAGCATGATGAGTTGTCGAGGACCTTTTGTTAGGCTTAAAATCCAACTTTCTCCTCTATCCTTAGCCATCGAGGGCTTCAGATCTAAAATGAGATCAGGTCTCTTTGGATTTTTAGTAAACCCTCAGTTATTAATGAATTTAGTGTGCCTTTACCAACTGTCATTTAGTTGGGCTAGTCATGCTATTCCCCTCAGCATGATGAGTTATCGAGGATTTTTTGTTGGGCTTAAAAGCCAACTCTTTCCTCTATCATTAGCCATTAGAGGCGTAGGATCGTTATGTTACTTCAAGTAACATGGTGAGCTCTTTGGATCTTCATTCCACAAATTACTTCTAAAACCTCACTGGAGATTAAAGAAGTGAGTTCAAACTCTAGAGGGATTAGAAGAGAGAACCTCAAGGAGTGTCTCAGAGGTAATTGTTAACATGATATTAAGAACTCCAGTGAGATATGCCATGAGATTATGTGGGGATGTCAGCAAGGGGCTAATGTTCTTCATGGAATCCTTTCTGATGTATTCAACGTTGGCATCATGCAGGATTGTCTCCTGATGCTTGAAGGCTCAATTCCGAGGGGGAGTACTACAGTCAAGTGAATTTAACTAAATGATCAGAGGTGTAGTATTAACTTGATCATGGATAGTATTTCTTTAAAATTTGTCATTGATCGGCATCATAAGTGTGTCACCATTTGGATTCGACAGGCGATACACTCCATTTGAGTAGACTGTCTCTACTACAAATGGTCCTTCCCATTTGGGTTGAAACTTGCCTTTAGTCTTATGTGTCATGACCATAGGTCGCCTGACAGTTAAAATCAAATTTCCTTTCTGAAAAGCCTATTTTTTGACCTTTTTGTTGAAGACCTTGGAGATTCGAGCCTGATTTAGCTCAATATGCTATTGAGCCTATAGCCATTACTCATCTAGCACTTCAAGTTCTTGGAGACGTAACCGTTCATTGTCACCCTGTGTCATCTTGGCTGCTAAAGTAATCCGAAGTGATGGTATCTGAATTTCCAAAGGTAGGACTACTTCACACCTAACGACCAGAAAGAAAGGTGTGTTGCCTGTAGGAGTTCGGACCATCATTCGATAGGCCCAAAGACATTCACCAAGCTTTTCATTCTAATTTTATTTCCTTGTAGAGACAAACTTCTTAAGAAGTTTAATGATCATCTTGTTGAATGCTTCTGCTAACTCATTGGCAATGGGTTATATGCAGTGGAAGCCATATTCTATACTCGGTACTTGTCATAGAATCAATAGAATGACTGGCTCACAAATTGAGGGTCGTTGTCATGGATGATCCTCCGTGGTGAAAATCACGTAGAGGGGGGTGAATAGGTGATAGTGCTAATCTAGAAACTAAATGCGGAAGCTAAAACTAATTTGCAACACACTTAATACAACAAACGAGTGAAGCCGAATTCCCCGTGAAGGGCTCTGGACTAACTCCTCTTGATTCCCTTAGATAAGGGTTGAGGTGCTATATGAAGCTCTCGTGGTTAAGTATAAGTGAGGCACACACAAACAAACTAAGCATGTAAGGATGATAAGCAATATGAAATAATGCAAGGCACAACACAAGCATATGAATATGATATGACAATATGAATAAATGCACAACACAAAGTAAAGAGAGAGGGTTAAGAGACAATGGATCAAACGTAAACACAAAGATATGTTTCGAGGTTCGAGCCCCTAGCTCTACGTCCCCGCCTTCACCAAGAAGGATTTCTAATCCACTAACTTGTCCACCAAGGACTCCCACCGAGGGAACCTCCACCGAGGAGGATTTGTACAACCGGGAGTACCGAACTCCTCTCTCAACCAATACAACCTCCACCGAGGCAATACAACCACAATCCATCTCACCAAGAGGGATAGGCCCGTAGCCAACAACCACAAATCACCTCTACCGAAGAGGGATACAAAAACCAAACTCCACCTCTCACTAGAGGGAGCAAACAACAACCTCAACCTCGATCAAAGAGGGAGCAACCAACAAATGAGGGTTTTTACAACAAGTGGTATGTCTCAACCACAAACCAATTTTCCCACAAATAAAAGATCCTATAGAATAGGATAGAAGATAGCTCAAGTGTGGAAAACTAAGAGTTTGGAAAACAAAAACTCAAAGAAAAATACTTGGGAAAACTCTTTGTAAAAGATAGAAATGAATAACAATACAAATCTCCCAAATTTCTATTTTCTTTGATTTTTTCAAAAACTCTAAAACAAATAAGATGAATCCTTTTTAGCACTAAAACTCTTTTGAAAACTTGTTTAAAACACTTGAGAAGGTCTGGAAATTTTGCGCTAAAAAACTTGGCCAAAATCCCAAAGAAATGGGGTTTATATAGGCCAAACCCTAAAACTAGCCGTTGGCTGTTTTTACAGCCTGGACGGCTGGCGGTCGACCGCCAACGATCATAAATATGACCGTTGGAGGAACCCGGTCGACCGCCCGGTCGACCGCCCAAAAACAGAGAGCAAAGCTCTCTGGTCGGTCGACCGCTCCGGTCGACCGAGCCCTGTGCCTGGCCAACGTGCACAAGTCTGTGCACGTCAGTCGACCGACTCTGGAACCCGGTCGACCCGCCCGGTCGACCGCCAGAGCCTGGCAGGCTGCAATTTGGGTCAGAAAAACTTGTTAAAAAATATTCTAATAAATTCCATAAATCTTCTAAAAATCTACAAAAATAGTTTTATCATTTCATATTGAAATACAAACTTATGATAAATATTTCAAGACAAATATCAAACATTTTCAACCAATTTTGAGTCTTGCAAATTTTATCAAAAACCAAAACCTGTATTTTACCAAACATGAATTTTTCAATAGGAAATCCGATTTTTCTTAAAACTCATAGAAATACAAAAACATGATATTTGAACATTATTAGGCATGTTGCATATGGACATAGGTACAATATACAAGAAACAAATATATATCATAGTTTTTGTCTTTAATTCCAAAATAATGTTTTGTTAAAAATTCCAAAACACTAAAACACATGAATAGGTATATCAAACTAAGTTTGTATAAGTCATGAAGCATGTATGTATATAGAATACATCTAATATACATAAAAACAAAGTAAACTTGTTTGATCTACTATTCATGAAAACCAATATCCAAAAATATAAAACTTGTGTGTGTTGTGAACTTGAGCATATCAACTATCTAATCTTTACACAAGGATCTAAAACACACTAAACTAAACTATGGATACCTAAGTCTTCTTGACGATCTTCATCTTCAAGTCGACTCGATCCAAACCGTGATCCACGAGCTAGACTTCAACGAGTGCTATGTATCATCTTGATGCTCGGGCTCTGGAATCACCATGTGAAAGCTTCCAAACTCCTTTGTTGAAGCTAATCATCAACTAATATCTTGATTAATGATCTGAAACTAAAATCACAAGATTATTAGTAAACACAACTACATGAGTTAATCATCATCAAAACTAGAGTGGAAGGCCTCTGGGCCAACAATCTCCCCCTTTTTGATGATGACAAAACTCATGGAGTTATATATGCATGGATTAAAGTTAAGCTTCAATGAAGTTCCCCCTTAACTCATGCATAGCAATAAACAATTAAATATGCAATGAAAGCTCATAAACATGTATGCATAGATATGCATAAAACAAGGTACCAAATACAAAAACATGCTCTTGATACCAAACATATGAAAGGCATCATGCATAAACGTGCTCTTGATACCAATAAAAACATGCTCTTAAATAATGCTCTTGATACCAATTAAACAATTAAACGACAAACTAATAAATAAAACAAAACATGCATATAAAAACATGCATATAAACCAAATACCTCTCCCCCTTTTTGTCAATCATCAACAAAGGGGTCCAAGTAAAAACAAAACATTCTTCTCACCCTTTTTGTTCGAAACAAAAAATCAATAAAGGGGTCAAACAAACCAATATAAATTTTCATGGATACCAATTGAAAGAAATAGATCAATAGATACCAATGAAAATAAACAAACAACTTGATAACCAATTGAGTAAACAAATAAGCATCTTGATACCAATTTTGAGAAAACAAATACAATCTTGATACCAATTTAAAGTATTATTCTTTTTAAACATATGATACCAAATTGAAATTATTATTTTCTATCATAAAGCAAGAGAGTGGAATACAAAACCAATAGTAAACCAAATACCAATTGAAAGATAAAATACGAGTTTTCTCCCCCTTTATGAAATATCAATTAAAACAATGTCTAAGCTTGTATTAGAATACCAATTGAAAACTAATCAATTGAAACATGATGATCATTAAAACTCAAGCTTAGCATAAACAAAATTTATATATGTATGAAAAATTAGATACCAATCGAAATTGATACTATATGAAAAGTAAGCATACATACATAAAAATATATATGAGTATACAAAAATGTCAATATTGATACCAATTGAAAGAATCTAATGATACCAATTTGAAACAACAATAATATCAAATGTATATCTCATATAACCTACCACCCAATCATGTTCAAGTTTAAAATGATTTTCACTATAAAGCATACATGAGCATGGTCTCCCATCCAACCACCCTTGGAAGGTAGGGGTTTTCAAAAATAGGTTTAGAAAATAAAGTTTGTTTGAAAACTCTACCATATCGAAGAATCCCGCAACTAGTTAAATGGAAAAACTTGTAAACTAGTACGAAATCCTTCAAGCAAGGAATAAAACAAAATATTTGTCATGAAGCTATGTAAATCACATGATCACTAAAAACACTCAAAGTCCATAAAGCTCATATCATACTCATGAAAACATAATCATGAGAAACATTTAAATAAGGTGAGTGAATAAGTGTTATGTGAAACATATCAACATGAAAATAGACATTCAAGCTCAAAATTTCTTTAAACATGAAAACTTGAAAATCATCAAAACTATTTAATCTTCAAGGCATATGTATGTCTTATGATTGAAGCTAAACCTGCACACAAAAATAAAGAATTTAAGATCCAGAATGAAGATGTGCAAGTGCTCAATTCTTACCGCTATAGCAAGTGGCTATGCGGGTCGTGATCCACAAGGAGGATTTTGCGATAAAGCGTTTACGTTCTTGTATTGAAATCTTTATGAAAACCTAACGAGAGTTCTTCTTTGTTTTAAGTTATAAAAATGAAAGAATAGTTAAAGGTTAGAAGAAAATGAGAGATGAAGAAGTAGAGAAAATCAGAAAATGAAGAAAGCGATTATGTACAAATGATTATTTACAAGGAAGTGAAAAGAAAGTGAATATGTACATATGAGTCGAAAAAGAATGATTTGGAAGAGGTGGTGATCTATACTAAAGAAATAAAGACAAGAAAGAAAGAAGAGTGAAGAAATACTTACCTAGTTTTGATTGATGACTTACCTGAAAACCTTTGCATGTTCTACCTTTGTTTAGGAGGCATTCAATGCATAGATCATAAGCCCGAGCTCAGTCCCCGTTCGCATTATATCATCAAGTCTAGCACAAGCATGAAGTGATACGTCTTGAGGAGGAGAACGCCTTCATGAACTATCGTTGGCACTCACATAACATCATTATACTTGTGCTTTGGAATTCATTTGTAAACTCAACAAAAACAACGAGGTAAAGTAGAAGAGGAAGACGAAAACAAAAGAAAATGAAAGTAAAGCAGAACATACAAATGTTACCTTTTATTGCTTGAAACGATGGAAGAAAGGAGGAGGGTACATCGGTGTCACTCTCAACATATGCCTCTCTCTCTTACTTACATGAATCATCATCTAATCCTAAGCTTACATACACATTACAATTACATAATAAAGAAAAGAAAAACCTAAACTACAAATGAAAACTAGGCTAAATCCTATCTCTGCTGGTCGTCCAATTTTCAGCGCAAGTACAGGCCTTTTATAGGCAAAAACCTAATCTATAGGATCCCGGGGAGGTCGGCGGAGCAAACGCTCCCCCTAACTCCCCAACAAAGCCGCGGAAACGCGGCTTGGGCCGCGTTTCCGCGGCCAGGGTGTGGCCAGATGGCCACACCCTGTTGGTGGGTCTATCTGGGATGTCCTTCTGCATTTATCTTCAGTTGGTTTCTTCGTTTGGGTCCAGGATTCTGACGAAATGGCCTTGGATTCTTGGCTTTAACCGATCGATTCTGAGAGGATTCTTCTCAACCGGTTTTCAACCTCTTGATTTTGCCCTGATTTACTTAGTGCGAATTAATTCTGATTTAATTCAGAATTTTGGTGGGCTTTGGGCTCATTTCTGTTCATCTCCTTAAAGATTGGGCCTGCAAATAAATCAAACAATTAATTAGGACAATGCAGGCTTTTATTCTATAATAAGTATGGACATATGATATTAAATATGCAACATTAGCGACCAATCACACCCCCATACCTATCTTTTGCTCGTCCTCGAGCAAAACAACTAAACTATACTAAGGATTATTAGACCACTTTCGCAGGTCACGTGATTGCACTGAGCATGTGCAACAAGCCGTTAAACCTCTAGGTTTCCCTTAGAGAACGAGTTTTGTCTCGTGAGGGTTTTCAGCGGATTACACCCACAAAATCCATAAAGAAAGGGAAATAAAGAGTTAGTATTTTCGAAAAGCATTTTGAAAGAGAAAAATATTTGAAATATAATTGTAAGATCTAAGCAATTTATAAGTTATAAGAAAACTGAATTTTTCATTCCTAAATTTAGTCTCTATTCAAAAATTTGTTATCAATTAAAGTAAGGAGTCAAATTGTACTTCTCATCTAGTCTATTACTTTACCATAAGTCATATGCACCTTGTGACTGTGAAAATTTTGGACTAAGGGTTTATTAAGTCTAACTCTTATGGCTTATTTATTTATATATATATACTTTTTTTTTGTGGTATTATTCCTTAGTTCTATTAGGCTTTCTAATCTGCCCATGTAACGAGCCTTTAATCGATGACTCCCAAACCAAATGGTCTTAGGGCGCCGGGTGAGAAAACACCCCAAGGACTTAAGGACTCGAGCAAACAAGGCCACAAAACTAAGGGTTTTATTATATGGACCCCTTTTAGGCGTGAATACTTATGCTTTATTAGGCACAAATACCCAGCTTAATCAGAGGGTTATATAATTTTTTTTTCTTTCAAACTTACCTAATCATCATTCGCATAAATACTAAGGCTTGCTTAGGCCAAAGCACCTAGCTAATCAATAATTAGATTTGTTTATCTTTTTTTTTCTTTTTATTTTTTTCAAACTTATCTAATTATCTTTCGCATAAATACTAAGGCTTGCTTAGGCCAAAGCACCTAGCTAATCAATAATTAGATTTGTTTATTTTTTTATATATATTTTTTATAAGGCATAAGAATCTTTATTTTTGAACCCTAAGTGTGTAAGTGTATGAGGTGTGCATACTTCATCAAGGTAAAGATCAAGACTAAATTACTTTGACAAATTATCTTCCTAACCCTTAAAATCAAACAAATAATCTTATTTTGACCAAGTATAAGAAATCCTAATTTGAATTTTCCTATTCCTTAAATTAACTTAATTTCTTACAAAAAATATGTCAAAATATTGTTTCCATTTCAAAAAGTTTTTAAAAGTAAAGAAAAATGTTAACAAAAAGAAAAGATATGTTAGACCCTCCCCCACACCTATCTCATGCATTATCCTCAATGTATGAATTAATGCATAGATGCATGAAAAAGAAGAAAGGGAAGGAAAAGGTTACCTTAAGGTGGTGGTTCCGGTGGTGGTCTGATTGGTCCACGAAACGTGGCCCAATCAACTTTTCTTAGGTCTCGGAGGAACCCACCAGAAATATCTTTAATATAACCCATTAAAAAGATAAAACCATGAAGAATTTTTATTAAAAATTTAACCCCATCTAATTTTCAAATTCCATAATTAATTTCGGAGTCAAATTTGTCAACCACCTCGTCCCAGAATGGAGTATGAAATGATAGAACGGTTGACTTGGACTCAGGAAGGACAGGAACTAATACCGACTCAGGAAGGTGACTTAAGTCAAGTAAAGGTTCAGGAGTCGAAATTGGTTCAAGAAGCGGGTCCAAGTCAAGAAGTTGAAACTCAAGTCCACATGTATTTTCTAACAATGGGATGTGACCTAATATGGGTGATTCCAGTTTAGGAATGATAGGTGGAGGAATCAAAACTGACTCTAAAATATTACTCAAGTTTGGTAACAAAGCAGGAGTCAATATTGATTCAGAAAGTTGAACTGGATCACAGATTTGAGAATCTAGGTCACATATCTCATTGAGTTCAATATCAAAAAATTGAGAACTTGCCAATTTGTCAATAGGATTTTCAAAATTGTATAATTAGTCAAGTTTAATATGATCCTCAAAGATGGGGGATTCAATTTCATGATGAATAGGCATAGGATCCAACGTTGACTCGGGAAAAAGATCGAAATTAGGTGAAGATACCGGAGTCATAATCGAATCAGGGAGTAGAATTGAATCACTCAGTTGGGGTTCAAGATCATATTGATTTTCAAGTTCTATTTCAGGAAAAGGATAACTTGCTAAACTGTAAATATCTTTTTCAAAATTTGGAGTTTGGGCAAGTTCAAATGGTTGTTATGAAATGGAATCTTGATTTCCAAAACTACAGGACTCTTCGACTCTAACAGAATGGGTAGTGACATCAGACTGGTCCAACGGTGAGAATGTAGAGATTCGACCATCATATCTATGTCACAATTACGAGTGTTTTGAGCCTGAGTCATGGCTTCAAGCATCTTTTCATAATTGATAGATTCATTGTTTTGATGAAAAGATGAAGAATTGTCTTGGAAGTGGTAGTGAAATTGTGAGTCCATCAGATTTTGGGATTTGTGTTTGGACTCACGCATACTCATTTCCAAAATTGATGGTTTCCTATTTTGGACGGGTGGAACTGAGTATGAATCTTGAAAATATTGTGGACTAGGTGGAGAACGAGGACAAGTTGGTTGATAATTATGCTCGGGGGAGGTGAATTCCCACTGACTCTGTGAAGAGTTAAAATCATTCTGGAAATTATAGTCATACGATAGGGGGCATGGGTTATATTCATTTGGATAAGACCAATCCGGCACACTAGGTTGGTTAAAGTTATGATATGCCGGGTTGGTAATATCTGAAAAAGAATTCGATGTGTAATATGGATTATTATTAAAGTTGAAAAAATTATTATTATAAGCCATATCACACAATAGAATACAAACAAAGAAAAACAAACAAATTAGCAAACAAATAAAAGGAAAAAATTCTAACTAAGTTAGGGTAGACGTATGACCTAGACGACTCCTAATTGATTAGACTGTCCACGGGAGGTTCAATGCAGACCTTGACCACAAGCTAATCAGCCAGGTCAGGGCAAGGTTGGTGGGAGGTTGTCCGTCAAAGACGTTCCTTAATTAAATAACCACCAACCTTCGGGCTTTCGGCCCTTAATCCCTTTCCTAGACACTGATTTGGCAAGAGTCAAATTCCAACATCTTTCCACCTTAGGATAATCTCCTAATTGAGTCCGAGATGTCCCTAGGGCCAACGTCTACTCATTTTTAGTTAGGCTTGGGTTAGTGAGTGCTTGGAATCTGATTTTTGGGCTAAGGAAGGGTGATTAAATCCCCACCTTATCTTGTTAATGGGTGGTGCCCTTAAAATCAATTTGTGTAAGTGTACAAGATATGTAAATAGGATTCACTCAAAGCGATATAAATCAACTAAGAAGTGAGTCCTATGCTAAATGCAATGCATACGTACCTTGCTCCAGCACTCTTCAACAGTAAAAATAAATGAATTGAAAAGACACGTGCCTAAAATGCAAACGTCTAATCAATTTTTATCTTTCAACAAATGTTTTACTGTTGATTATTAGCAGGCTTATGTGATGGCATATAAGAAAAAGTAAAGTTGCAGAAAACTACAATTTGCAAAGCAAGCAGCCCTGCAAAAAGACAGTTAGTAGTCCACTCCTTTTTGCCGCGTTTTCGCGGCTTTGGCCGCGGATCCACGGCAAAACAGAGGGCACTTGGTCTCTGCTTTCTAGAGCAGAGGCCCAAGGCCACTTATATGTTACTGCAACTTTGATTTCCTGCTTTGCTTGCCCTTTAACCTGCAACAGAGAAGAAAGTTCGTTTTAGTTCTAAAAAATTTTCAATAAAAATTCAGATTTCAATAAAAACGTTACCCTCCCCAGCAACGGCGCCAAAATTTGATTGAAGCTAAACCTGCACACAAAAATAAAGAATTTAAGATCCAGAATGAAGATGTGCAAGTGCTCAATTCTTATCGCTATAGCAAGTGGCTATGCGGGTCGTGATCCACAAGGAGGGTTTTGCGATAGAAGCGTTTACGTTCTTGTATTGAAATCTTTATGAAAACCAAACGAGAGTTCTTCTTTGTTTTTAAGTTATAAAAATGAAAGAATAGTTAAAGGTTAGAAGAAAATGAGAGATGAAGAAGTAGAGAAAATCAGAAAACGAAGAAAGCGATTATGTACAAATGATTATTTACAAGGAAGTGAAAAGAAAGTGAACATGTACATATGAGTCGAAAAAGAATGATTTGGAAGAGGTGGTGATCTATACTAAAGAAATAAAAGATAAGAAAGAAAGAAGAGTGAAGAAATACTTACCTAGTTTTGATTGATGACTTACCTGAAAACCTTTGCATGTTCTACCTTTGTTTAGGAGGCATTCAACGCATAGATCATAAGCCCGAGCTCAGTCCCCGTTCGCATTATATCATCAAGTCTAGCACAAGCATGAAGTGATACGTCTTGAGGACGAGAACGCCTTCATGAACTATCGTTGGCACTCACATAACATCGTTATACTTGTGCTTTGGAATTCACTTGTAAACTCAAAAAAAACAACAAGGTAAAGTAGAAGAGGAAGACGAAAACAAAAGAAAATGAAAGTAAACCAGAACATACAAATGTTACCTTTTATTGCTTGAAACGATGGAAGAAAGGAGGAGGGTACATCGGTGTCACTCTCAACATATGCCTCTCTCTCTTACTTACATGAATCATCATCTAATCCTAAGCTTACATACACATTACAATTACATAATAAAGAAAAGAAAAACCTAAACTTCAAATGAAAACTAGGCTAAATCCTATCTCTGCATGGTCGTCCAATTTTCAGCGCAAGTACAGGCCTTTTATAGGCAAAAATCCAATCTATAGGATCCCGGGGAGGTCGGGGGAGCAAACGCTCCCCTAACTCCCCAACAAAGCCGCGTTTCCGTGGCCAGGGTGTGGCCAGATGGCCACACCCTGTTGGTGGGTCTATCTGGGATGTCCTTCTGCATTTATCTTCAGTTGGTTTCTTCGTTTGGGTCCAGGATTCTGACGAAATGACCTTAGATTCTTGGCTTTAACCGATCGATTCTGAGAGGATTCTTCTCAACCGGTTTTCAACCTCTTGATTTTGCCCTGATTTACTTAGTGCGAATTAATTCTGATTTAATTCAGAATTTTGGTGGGCTTTGGGCTCATTTCTGTTCATCTCCTTAAAGATTGGGCCTGCAAATAAATCAAACAATTAATTAGGACAATGCAGGCTTTTATTCTATAATAAGTATGGACATATGATATTAAATATGCAACATTAGCGACCAATCATCTTATACAAACTAAAGTATACATACATATCCAAACATAACGAGTCCATAAATGTATATGCATGAAAGGCACGTGGCTCAAAGGATGTATATGTATAACAATAATTTGGATAAAATGGACATATATATGAAGTTAAACAAGAAATCATAAAACAAATTCAAAAATGGGAATACAAGTTTAAAATGCATGGATCATCAAAACTAGACTATACTAGCACATCTAATGGGTTCAAATAAGCATTCAAGCTCAAACATATATAGAATTATTTGTGGCACACTATATGTACAAGTATATACCAAGTTTTAATGAAAACTAACATCTAAACATGTAATCAACGCATGAAGCATAAAAACAAGATATGAATAAATATGAAAAACATAAACATGATTATTATGTAAATCACATGTTATTAGAGCTAAAATAAACATGATAGCTAAACAATGGTGAGAACACAAAAATAATAGTCCATATTAAACATGGGTGTCTCAAAAAGCTATACATGCATGTCAAGGGTCTAATAATCATGACATTAACATAATAATCTATAAACCACAAAACATGCTAATAAAGAATAGAATGAAAATCATGTAAACAATAATTAGGAGCTAGAGATCTTTACCAAAACCTAGAAGGCAACTCTCCAAGTCTCCAAAAACATGGTGGTCCTCTCCACCAAACATCCCTTGAAAGTGATGCATCCAAATAGTCCTCATGAAGCTCGGAACGCATCCACTCCAAGGTACCGCTACTCTCACTTCATGTGAGAGCCCACACCTACATCATAAACAAGAGGGGTGGTCTTTGGTACCCATATCTTTTTGGGTCCATGGGGGTTAGTCCCTTCTCTAACCCAAACAAATTTATTTGCTAAATTAACATCATGTATTCTATCATAGCAAAATTAGCAAGGTGGCCCTTACGTCCACAATGTGTACAAGTGTACACATGAGCATACAAAGTGTGATGGTGGTGACTGTGAGAAGCATGTGTATGCCGTGGAGGGTGTACATGCATAGATGGAACTTATTTCTTTCGATACAAAGATTCCAAACGTGTATGGCTCTTGGCACATTGGCTCAAAGTGGAGCCCAAACAATCTACACTCTTCTTAAGCATGGATATATCATTTTCAATTAAAGAAGAATTGTGGCATGCAATAGGTGATGTGTGTGATACTACACTAGCATGGCAAACATGTGCATCAATTTTATTTTGCAAAAATTCATTTTTCTTTAAACAAATTTCTAAATCTTTAGAAATTGAAGCAATCTTAATTTTCAAAGAATCATTTTCTTTTAAAACAAGATCAACTTTTGAAGATAATTTTTCATTTTTCTTCAAAACAACATTGCAATCATTTTTAGATTTTAAAAATTCATTTTCTTTTAGAGCAAGGTCTAGTTGAGATTTCAATGAATCCCTCTCATTAGAAATCTCCACTTTCTCTTGCAAAACAATATCAAGTCTAGAAATCAAATTTTTATTTTCATTGTTAAGGCCTAGACTTTTCTTTTTCAACAAATTATATTTTTCCAATAATTTTTCACACACATTAGATAGTTCTTCATTTAAAGTGTTGGGATCAACATAGTCATTACAAGAAGAACTAGCATCATCACTATCTAGTTGAGATTCCGAATGTACCTCAAGGGAGTCATTCCCTTGGACCATGAAGCATTGAGAATCGGATTCTCCACTAGATTCCTCCTCTTAGATTGGCACTTGAAGCTTGGAGGTAGTGGTTGTGGTCAACTTGTTCCACACTGCAAAAGTGGAATCAAGATTAGAAACAAGCATAAGATGTTCTTTTGAAAGCGTGCTTCTAATAGCCTCAAGGGCTTGTGCATTAGCCCTATATGATTGCTATTACCAAGATAGCATTTCTTGGTAGCGGTAAGATAAACATGCAAGCCTAGGGTTTGTAAATAGATGGACATCCTAGTCTTCCAAACAACAATGTTGGAAGCATCAAACATAGGTGGGGTCATGAAGTCCATGGGTGTGCAAACTAAATGTGTGCAAACAAATATATGCAAATGCAAATGTAGATTAGCAAACCAAGATCTCACTCCTAGGTTGTTAAACCTAAAGTATCAGGAGCGTAGGCTCTGATACCAATTGAAAATCACCTAGAGGGGGGGTGAATAGGTGATAGTGCTAATCTAGAAACTAAATGCGGAAGCTAAAACTAATTGCAACACACTTAATACAACCAACGAGTGTAGCCGAATTCCCCGTGAAGGGATCTGGACTAACTCCTCTTGATTCCCTTAGATAAGGGTTGAGGTGCTATATGAAGCTCTCGTGGTTAAGTATAAGTGAGGCACACACAAACAAACCAAGCATGTAAGGATGATAAGCAATATGAAATAATGCAAGGCACAACAAAAGCATATGAATATGATATGACAATATGAATAAATGCATAATACAAAGTAAAGAGAGAGGGTTAAGAGACAATGTATCAAACGCAAACACAAAGATATGTTTCGAGGTTCGAGCCCCTAGCTCTACGTCCCCACCTTCACCGAGAAGGATTTCTAATCCACTAACTTGTCCACGGAGGACTCCCATCGAGGGAACCTCCACCGAGGAGGATTTGTACAACCGGGAGTACCGAACTCCTCTCTCAACCAATACAACCTCCACCGAGGCAATACAACCACAATCCACCTCACCAAGAGGGATAGGCCCGTAGCCAAACAACCACAAATCACCTCTACCGAAGAGGGATACAAAAACCAAACTCCACCTCTCACTAGAGGGAGCAAACAATAACCTTAACCTCTACCAAAGAGGGAGCAACCAACAAATGAGGTTTTTACAACAAGTGGTATGTCTCAACCACAAACCAATTTTCCCACAATTAAAAGATCCTATAGAATAGGATAGAAGATAGCTTAAGTGTGGAAAACTAAGAGTTTGGAAAACAAAAACTCAAAGAAAAATACTTGCGAAAACTCTTTGTAAAAGATAGAAATGAATAATAATACAAATTTCCCAAATTTCTATTTTCTTTGATTTTTTCCAAAACTCTAAAAAAAATAAGATGAATCCTTTTTGGCACTAAAACTCTTTTGAAAACTTGTTTAAAACACTTGAGAAGGTCTGAAAATTTTGCTCTAAAAAACTTGGCCAAAATCCCAAAGAAATGGGGTTTATAAAGGCCAAACCCTAAAACTAGCCGTTGGCTATTTTGACAGCCTGGACGGCTGGCGGTCGACCGCCCGGTCGACCGCCAACGGTCATAAATATGACCGTTGGAGGAACCCGGTCGACCGCCCAAAAAAAGAGAGCAAAGCTCCCTGTCCGGTCGACCGAGCCCTGTGCCTGGCCAACGTGCACAAGTCTGTGCATGTCGGTTGACCGACTCTGGAATCCGGTCGACCGGTCCGGTCGACCGCCAGAGCCGGCAGGCTGCAATTTGGGTCAGAAAAACTTGTTAAAAAATATTCTAATAAATTCCATAAATCTTCTAAAAATCTACAAAAATATTTTTATCATTTTATATTGAAATAAAAACTTATGATAAAAATTTCAAGACAAATATCAAACATTTTGAACCAATTTTGAGTCTTGCAAATTTTATCAAAAACCAAAACCTGTATTTTACCAAACATGAATTTTTCAATAGGAAATCTGATTTTTCTTAAAACTCATAGAAATACAAAAACATGATATTTGAACATTATTAGGCATGTTGCATATGGACATAGGTCCAATATACAAGAAACAAATATATATCATAGTTTTTGTCTTTAATTCCAAAATAATGTTTTGTTAAAAATACCAAAACACTAAAACACATGAATAGGTATATCAAACTAAGTTTGTATAAGTCATGAAGCATGTATGTATATAGAATACATCTAATATACATAAAAACAAAGTAAACTTGTTATGATCTACTATTCATGAAAACCAATATCCAAAAACATAAAACTTGTGTGTGTTGTGAACTTGAGCATATCAACTATCTAATCTTTACACAAGGATCTAAAACACACTAAACTAAACTATGGATACATAAGTCTTCTTGACGATCTTCATCTTCAAGTCAACTCGATCCAAACCGTGATCCACGAGCTAGACTTCAACGAGTGCTATGTATCATCTTGATACTCGGGCTCTGGAATCACCATGTGAAAGCTTCCAAACTCCTTTATTGAAGCTAATCACCAACTAATATCTTGATTAATGATCTGAAACTAAAATCACAAGATTATTAGTAAACATAACTACATGAGTTAATCATCATCAAAACTAGAGTGGAAGGCCTCTGGGCCAACACGTGGGACACCAAATTGATGCATGATGTGGTGCTTGTCAAAGTTAATAATGTTGGTAGTTTTAACTTCAGTGAGCGGCACGGCTTATACCCGCTTGAAAAAGTAATCAGTTATAGCAAGGACAAACTGATGACTTTTTGTCGATGGAGGACTGATGGGTCCTATAACATCGATCCCCCATGCTTTGAATGGCCATGAAACGACTGTGTGATAGAGTAGCTCTGGTGGTTGGTGTATAAAATCTATGTGGATTTGAAAAGCTTTACACTATTTTGCATACTGTACTGCATCGGTAATCATCGTCGACCAGCAATAGCCAAGCCTACGCAGTCGATCCTTCAGCTTTGGGCCGGGTTGATGAGCACCACATATGCCATCTTGAGCTTCCTTGAGTACTTCTTTTGCCTCAGTATTGGATAGGAAACAGACAAGTACACCATCGTATGAATGACAATAAAGTGTTTTCACCTCCAGATCATAATAAAACTGAGAAGACTGTCGTCGAATGGACCTCGCCTCTTTGGGATCATCGGGCAATATGCCAGTCTATGATGAAAAATCACCAATATCTAGGCTTGAAGGTTGCCAAGGTTGTATAGACTCTGCTACCCTCTAAACCATACTTCGAGCAGAGTAGATGACGAGTAGCTACCGTAAAATAGTAACTGGTATTCACTGGTAAAGCCAATGTAGCTGCAAGCATGGCTAGGGCATCTGTTGTATTCTGAAGACGAGATACATAGCTGATATAAAAGCCATCAAATGTGTTAGCCAATTGGATGGTTGCATGGTGATAAGGTATCAAGTCTTCAGACCGGACCTCATACTCTCCTTTGATCTTAATTGTCGATCAATTAAGAGTCATCATAGGCCTCAAGACATTTCACCCCCATTTATTGAGCAAGCTGGAGGCCAATGAGCAGAGCGTTTACTCTGCCATATTATTAGAACAAGGTTCTGTTAATGAAAAGGTAGGGGGAGGACATGGTCATGTGGCGAGACAAACATTACCTCTACTCCAGCGATGATTTTGCCTTTGGATCCCATTCTTGATGCGCCGTCAAAGAACATTTGCCAATGCCTTCAATCGTAATCATGTTGGCTTTGAAGACCTCAACTGAGATATCTTTGTGTAGCTTTGAAGTCTCCCGAATAGGATGAGCTGTTAGAAAGTCAACAAGGACTTAACCTTTGGTCGCCTTCTGAGGTATGAAGGTCATGCCATATTGGGACAGCAGTTGACCCAATTGGTGATCCTGGAGTTCAAAGAGCCTGCTTTGTCATGAGAATCCATAGAGAATTGACTCTAAAAATCACGTGGATGGTCTGCCTGAGTAAATAATGTCGTGTCTTCTGAATGGCGAAGACAAGAGCGAGGCATTCCTTCTCGATCGGGTTGTAACGACTTTCGGCCCCGATTAAGGTTCAGCTGAGATAATAAATATCCTGTTTGACACTTTCAGCATTCTTTTGACGAGCAAAGCGCTAGAGAATGGTCCATGGCTCTCACATAGAATAGAAAAGGATTCCCTGACAGAGGAGATACCAGGACTGGGGGCTTTGTGAGGTATTCTTTGATATCCTCGAAGGCCTTCTGGCAGGCGTCATTCCAGATGACAGAAATGCCTTTCTTCATTAACCGTGTAAATGGTTGGCAGTGACCCGACAAATTTACAATAAACATTCAGATGTAGGTGAGTCTGCCCTACAAGCCTCTGAGCTCCTTGAGGTTTCTCAGAGGTTGCATACCGTAGATAGTCTTAATCTTATCGGGGTCAAGGTGAATTCCTTTGGATGTAACAATAAATCCCAGGAATTTGCCGCTCGACACTCCTAAGAAAGATTTGGTCACGTTCATCTTCAACTGGTGAGCCCACTGAGATCGAATATCATTCTTAAGTCTTAAAGATGGTTGTCCTTACTGTGACTTTTAATTGCAATGTCGTCCACGTAACACTCCACCAACTTCGGTAGGTAATCACGGAAGATTGTACTCATCACCCTCTGGTAGGTTGCACCTGCGTTCTTCAAGAGAATGGCATCACCATGTAGAAAAACAACCCCAAAGGTGTTCAAAATAACGTGTGCTTTTCATCATCCAGGTATATTTTAATTTGATTGAACCCTGAGAAGCTATCCATAAAAGACATCCTTTTGAAACCACGCGTATTGTCAATCATGACATCCGTGATAGGTAATGGAAATTCGTCTTTAGGACAGGCTGCATTAAGATCGTAAAAGTTAATGCAAATCCTGATCTTTTCGTTCTTTAGAGAACAGGCACAATATTAGTACCCTAATCTGGGTGTTGTTCCTCACGAATGAAGCCACATTCGATGAGTTTATGAACTTTAGTCTTGATCGCCTACATGATGTCAGGGCGAAACCATTATTGTTGCTGCTTGACCGATTTGGCATCCGGTTTGATGTTGGACGGTGCATGGCTACATAAGGGTCAAGTCCAGGCATGTCTTCATAGCTCCAAGTAAAGACATTTATATACTTACATATGAGAGATATAATGTCTTGCTTCTCTCCAGGTGATAGGCTTTCTCTTATAGAGACGAGCTTTTGGTGCGTTTGATCACCTACTTCGACTTGGTTTACCTTATCTTCAGCGGGAGGCTTCAAAATGCTTCTCCCACTGAAGATCAAGTTATTGAGCCCACAGATCAGTATTGAATGGCTCTATGTCTTCATCTTGCTCCACCTGACTGATTAACATCATGTTGGCTATATGCGGTTCAAAATTCATGAAGAAATTTATCGCTGTTAAATCACGTACAAGTTATGAAAATCTAAACTTGCTAGAATCTTTTTAGTAAAATTGTGTAGTGGTAAGTTAGGGGTCGAATCCACATAGACTTGTAATATCCTAGTTATTAAAAATCTAACTTTTATCTTAATCTAATTGAAAAATTCTTGTATGAAGGTTGGAATTTTATTTAAAAAATAAAAATCTTTAATCATTAAAATATGAAGAAAATAAAAAAAAAGACTACTAACCTTTTGCGAAGATTAAATAACTAAGATGATGAAAAAACTAAGAGATTGGGGTGAAGGGAAGAGGAAGATGAAACCTGGTGACTTGTCCCTTGATGTAGCTTTAATGTCTTTCTCCTCTGATCTATGTTGAAGACAAAAGAACTAATAAAAGAAAAAAAAAAAGAGTAAGCATGCATGAGATTATTGATCAGTTTATAAAGTAAAATATGCAAAGAAAATAATAAAATTTGCATAAAAAATAAAAGAAAGAAGTAAAAAAAACTTAGACTGAAACGCTGCAAGATCCGTACTGAAAAAGTGATTTTTATTGAAGAATCATTGCTACAAACTCTTGATCCTAAACTCGCATTACAGCGTACAAATTTTCCTCTCAATATAGCCTTTACAGTCTCATGGTGTACCTCTCTCTCTCTCTCTCTCTCTGTGAATACAGGTATTTATAGGAAAATAGGGATAGGGATAGCGTAGGGAGATAGGGGGAGCAAATGCTTCCTCTAATTCAAATATTTTGCCGCGAAAACGCATCTTTTGCTACATTTTCGCGGCCAGATTCTGGCCGTAGGTCTAGGATTTTAGGGCTTTCATTTATCATTTCTTCTTTTATCCTTCTATCCTTCTGGATTTTGAATCCCTACTCTATATTCGATGGTATCTCCTTTTATCCTAAGTGAAACCGATAGAGTCTTCACAAATTCTGTTTTTCCTTTAAATTTTTATAGTATTATTTTATCTGACAGATCTAATCTTCAGATAAGATAGCCTCTAGATTCTCTGAATTTGAGTCGATCCTCGTTTGATTTAGACTTTTAGATTTATTTGGATAAGATTCATACTTATCTTCTCTCTATCATATCCTGCTTGAATAAGAAGTTAAGACAAGTTATTTGTAAGATGTATTACATAATATATGTAGGAATGTAATAATGTTTATGCAATATATGTGTCCAAATCACATTTATCTTTTGCTCTTCCTCGAGTAAAACAAAACTAAACCTAAGATTTTATTGGACCATTTTCACAGGTCATGCGATTGCACTGAGCATGTGCAACAAGCCTCTTGGTTACCCCTAAAGGAGGAATTGGAGTCTCCTGAGGGTTTTCAGTGAATTACACCCACAAAATCCTTAAACAAAAGAAAAAAATTGTTAGTATTTTTGAAAATGTATTTTGAAAAGAAGAAGAAATATTTAAAGTGTTTTTACGAGAATTAAGCAATTTATAAGTTATAAGAACACTGAACTATTCATCCTTAGACTTAGTCTTTATTCAAAGATTTGTTATCAATCAAGGTCAAGAATAAAATTGTATTCTCATCTAGTCTATGGTTTTACCCTAAATTATGTACATCTTGTGACCGTGAATACTTTGACTAAGAGTTTTTCAACTCTAACTCTTATGTCTTATTTATGTATATATTGGTGATAATATTCCTCAATTCTCTTAGGCTTTCTAATCTGCCCACGTAACGAGCCTTAGTCGGTGACCCCCAAACCGGACAGTTTTAGGGCACCGGGTGAGAAAACACCCCAAGGACTTAGGACTCAAGCAAATAAGACCACAAAACTAAAAATTTTATTTGATAATATGAACCACCTTTAGGCGTGAATAATTATACTTTATGAGGCAAAAATGTCCAGCTTAATCAGAGGATTTTTTAATATATATCTTTATATTTTTTCTTCTTCTTTTTTTTTATATAAGACATAAGAATCTTTATTTATGAACCCTAGGTGTGTAAGTGTATATGCATATTTCATTAAGGTAAAAATCAAGACTAAATTACTTTATTAATTTTTCTTTCTAAAACTAGAAATCAAACAAATATTCTTATTTCAACCAAGTATAAGAAATCCTAATTATGATTCTCTTATTCCTTAAAATTAACTTAATTTCTTACAAAAATAAGTCAAAGTATTATTTTTTTTCAAAAAGTTTATTTTTGTATTAAAACTAGAAGAAGATTAAATGTTGATTTTCAAAAACCAAAATTTTACTAGCCCCGGCAACGGCGACAAAAACTGTTCGCGGTTCAAAATTCATGAAGAAATTCATCGTTGTTAAACCACGTATAAATTATGAAAACCTAAACTTGCTAGAGTCATTTTAACAAAATTGTGTAGTGACAAGTTAGGGGCTGAATCCATAGAGACTTGTTAAATCCTAGTTATTAAAAGTCTAACTTTTATCTTAATCTAATTGATAAATCCTTGCATGAAGGTTGAAATTTTGTTTTAAAAAAATAAAGATCTTTATGATTAAAATATGAAGAAAATAAAAGAAAAATAAAAGGAACACTAACCTTTTGCGAAGATTAAATAACTAAGGTGATGAAAAAGAAACTAAAAGATTGGGGTGAAAGGAAGAGGAAGATGAAACCCGGTGACTTGTCCCTTGATGTAGCTTTAATGTCTTCTTCCTCCGATCTATGTTAAAGATAAAAGAACTAATAAAGAAAATAAGAGTAAGCATACATGAGATTGTTGATAAGTTTATAAAGTAAAACATGCAAAGAAAAAATAAAATTTGTATAAAAAATAAAAGAAAGAAGTAAAAAAACTTAAACTAAAACGCTGCAAGATCTATATTGAAAAAGACTAATTTTTATTGAAGAATCGTTGCTACAAACTCTTAATCCCAAACTCGCATTACAACGTTCAACTTTTCCTCTCAATATAGCCTTTACAGCCTCATGGTGTACCTCTCTCTCTGAATACATGTATTTATAGGAACATAGGGATAGGGATAGCGTAGGGAGACAGAGGGAGCGTTTGCTCCCCCTAATTCGAATACTTTGCCGAAAAAATGTGGCTTTTGCCGCGTTTTCACAGCCAGATCCTGGTCATATCTAGGATCTGAGGGCTCTCGTTCGTCGTTTCTTCCTTTATCCTTCTATCCTTCTGGATTTTGAATCTTTGCTCATATTCAATGATATCTCCTTTTATCCTCAGCGAAACTGATAGGGTCTTCACAAATTCCATTTTTTCTTTGAATTTTTTATAGTATTATTTTATCTGGTGATTCAATCTTCAGATAAGATAGCCTCAAGATCCTCTGAATTTGAGTCGATCCCATTTGATTTGGATTTTGGGATTTATTTGGATAGGTTTCATGCTAATCTTCTCTCTATCATATCCTGCATGAATAAGAAGTAAAGACAAGTTATTTGCAAGATTTATTACAGAACATATGTAGGAATGTAATAATTTTTATGTAATATATGTGTCCAAATATCGGCAAAGAGAGTTTTGAAGACAACCCCCACACTCACGTTAGATTCCCAGTCTGATGAATCTGAGGAGTGCGATGGGAGAAATTTATTAGATTCTGGCTCTGATTGAGTGGATTGAGTAACGTTCCCCAACCTCCTGTGAGTCTGGTAATAATAGTTGGTAGGCTTTCCTTTGGGCACGAAAGGTTGAGGAGGGATGTGTCATCCATTTCCAAAGTTCAAACCTTCATCACGATGTAAGTTGTATCCTATTTCTTTCATCATATGGTGTGCTGACCGTGCATAATGAAAGAACTGTGGGGGTTCCAAGTCTTCATCCGACTTATTGGATGCAGTTATTTGTGATCGGACTCTACCAAATATGATTGGCAATTGGTCCTTTTTGGAGGGACAATGAAGGCAGACCCTTCATTGTCCTTTATGCGCATACATGTCATTTTCACAATCAGAAGAGGCATGTGTAAGGGACTAAAGTTAACAGATTTAAATACATCCTCCAGACACAAGGAATAATCAAAAGCATCATCTTCATTAAAGACCCACTCGCCTTCATTTTTGACAGGGTTATTACAATCAGGATTATCAAGATATGCTACCATTGGTTCAAAAATAAGAGTAGCTGGTGCATCTTCTTCTGATTCTGAATCCGTCTCATTGCCGATGTCGACATTGTCTAGTAACGATTCTTTTGCCCCTTTATTGCTCTCTTTATAGAGTAGAGAGTCAGTGAAGTAGTTCTCCACTCCTTTGAACGGTCGTATTTCAGTAAACACCATTCAGACTACAGCATCATAACCTACATACTTAAAGCACTGGTGTAATGTGGATGGGACGATCCAGTTAGCATGGATCCACGGTCGCTCGAGCAAGAAATTGTAAGAAGTCTCTGCGTCGATAACATAGCATGTCACCTCAGACTTTAAGTTTTTAATTTTACATCGGAGACGAATCTTACCTAGAAGATGACTACTCCTGGCGTTGAAGCCATAAATAGTCATGGTAGTGGTCGATAGCCTGCTTAGAGGGATGCCGAGAAAGTAGAGAAGTCTCTTCAGGATGATACTCAGAGCAGATCTCAGATCGACTTGAATCCTTTCAATGCATGTAGAGCCAGTATCTATAGTACAAAGTTCTACCATTCTTATTATCTTTGAGAAGCATGTCCTCGAGAGTGAAGGTGATAGATGGCACCTATTGTTACACCAAATGATATAAGGGGCATGGAGTCCCGTCATTGTTGGTAGGTACTTGTGCCAGAAAAGATTGAATTAACAAGTGCATCCCTAAGTTCCTCTCTTGTCTCCTTCGAGAGGTGAAGTAGCTAATGTAGAGTGATACGAGCTGGGATATTGGCGAGTTGTACCAATATGTCGAAGAGAAAGGGGCGTCGAGCCCCTGAGAAGAGTTCTTCTTCCAGGACTTATCGAATCAGACATCCTTAAACTTCCCTTTGTCTAGTCACGGGGATGGTGCCGAAGCCTAGACTGGTGCAGTTGTTCCTGACATTGCTGGGTTGTTATGTCTCATTGGGAGTCTGGTCATACTTTCGCAAATACGGTCTTCTAGACCGGGTGCCTAATGGCTAAGTGGCAGCGGGCTGCACTGCTAAGGCAAACTTCCCTTCTTTTGAGACACTGAGAGAAGGTACGTCACAGCGTCATCATCCGTTGCGAGAGAGACGACGTTACATGACTTGCCTTTGAGCTTGGGTTTGTTGGATTCTCATTGATCATCTTTGACGATATCCGTATAGACCTACATGATCTCTCTAGATTTTGTTATCATCGAAATGAGGCCCTTTGCTTTCTACTTTTCCGCCATTGGGTTGACGATGTCTAGTCTGGCTTTAGGGACTGAGCCAATCTGTTTTGGACAATCGTCTTCAGGAAGGTCCCAAAATTGAGAGTCACCATATTGGCAGTGACTTTTTTTGCTCTGACTTGATAATCAGAACTCCAATATCCACTAATACTTGGATCTTGTCCTTGAGGACAAAGCATCAACTGGTGGGATGTGCACCATTTGTGGAAGAGCCAGTAGTTGGGATCATTTGTAAGCCCCATTTCTTCTGATCGCCAGACTTCAGGTAACTTGAGCTTATTACCCTTATAGAGCAGGTGAAAAATTGTCGTCACTTGTTCATCGTTGAAGGAGTATACTTTTGATGGGAATTTGGATTCCTGGTTGTCGCTAGTATTGCCCTTTTTCTGCTTTGGTGGAGCTTCCTCACACAGCTTGACTGCTATGGTTTCTTTCCTTTGGATTGGGAAGATTGAGTGGTATCACGGCCCTTATTGTTGACCCCCCCCACTTGTTCTTGGGCACTGAGAGCTCAAATTTCTTAGCCAATTTCTCGGTTAAATCGGCTTGCTCAAGAAGCTCTTTCCACATATGGGCTTTGACAACACCCATATGAATATCCCCCCTGTCGCGGAAGTTATGCCGACATATTTGAGGCAACATGGGCAAGGGCATGCCCGCAGGACACATGAGAGAGAGATTGTGAAACCTCTCAATGTATTCTCGCACTGACTCTCTTCCTTTCTGGACTGTCGAGAGGAGTTTGTCCATGGTCACCTCAGTGTCATCCTCCTAGAATAAAGAGAAGAATCGGGTTTTCAGGTCAATCCAAGAATTGATAGAGTTCGCAGGGAGACTCCTAAACCAGTCAAAGGCTACTCCCTTGAGAGTGATGAGAGATGGTTGAATCAAAATAATTCTTTTTTTAACAGTCAAGTCATAATGACATCATTGTTTATTGCATCACCAATTTGAGACCAGAAGTAATAGATGTGCTGTTTAAGAACTTTGGCTGGTATTGAACCGAATCCCATTCTAGCAGGTAGGGACGAGTTATCCTTACTTTCTTCAATTTATTCCTCTAAGCTAGATATACTATCTGAGCTTGGATGCCCTTGATCACGTTGGTATCGACGGAAGAGCCCTCTTTTGACTCCTCAGACTTGGGAGGTTCGTTGTCAAGATTTTCTTCTTCATTATCGGTAGTGTTGTTATTATTTGAGTTTTCAGGAGCTATGTCAGCATGCACTGAATATTGTCCAAGGCTTCCTATTGGGCTTTGGAAGTCTATTCGTGGGCTGCCATACGGCCGCAGAGGTCATCATGAGAGTTAATGTCGACCATATTAACTAATGCGAAGCCTATCTTGATAGAGCTGACAGTTGCAGAGAAAGCGTAACCACTGGCTTCTCCTTCTTCATCTGACCATTGGAAGATGTTTCTCAGCAGTTCTGGTAATATTGTCCCTGTGGAAGTGGAGGGTTGTCCATAATCATAGGGTATTGCTACCCTAAATCGAGTGCTTCGGAAGGCACCATATGGTTCAACGAGGACCTGAATTAAGCCGGGAATATAGTCCAAATCTGGAGAACCAAATGAGAAAGCGCGAACTCCCGTCCCCTCTTCGGGATCGCATCAGATTTCTTCCTATGCTTGTCATATTGACAGAAGCTGTAGCGAGGTGAGGCATCTTAGCTTTTCTCTTCTCTGAGACTTGGGCTTCTTAGAAGTCGGGGTCGACAATCGATCGAACACTAACTGTTGACTTGGAGGAAGTGTAGCGGAGATTGGTCTCAGGTAACAATGGACAGAGTGGACCGTCACGAGTTGACAGCCCGCTTGTCTACATTGAGATAGGGAGGTACCGACTAGTTCCTCTGAGCGAAGCTTCTGCTTGTTGCTCAAATAATCTCTTACGTCTAGGTTGTTGGAAAGAATCAGGCTCAGACAGGCTTGAATTGAAGACCGAAGAGTTTTAGGAGTACCTCTTCTATTAACCCCTTTAGCAAGCTTTTGTTTTTTAGCCTTTAAGAGGGCTTCTATTTTTGCTCCAGAAGTAAGGCTAACTTCGCCAGAAGCAAGGTTAGCTTCACCTTCACCCATAGCGTTAGCCTGAACTTCGCACGAAGTTGGCTTTACCTTCCCTGATGCGTTCTTAGCCTTATAAAAGGCTTTGAATTTAGTGCCATCACGGGCACTTGCTTCTCGAGAAGATTTGTTAGTGCCACAGAGAGCAATGATCTTATCCATAGCCTGGGCTTTAGAGGGCTCAGCTTTGATAGAGATAGCTTCGCATGAAGCTAGATTCGCCTTGAAGGCTATGAACTTAGTGCCACTGAGGGCACTTACTTCGCCAGAAGGTTTAGCACTTGACAGTGTTGTAATCTCGCCAGAAGTAGGAGACTTAGCATTGTAAAATGTTTTAGCCTCGCAAGAGGTTTGAGACTTAGCATTGTAAAATGCTTTAGCTTCGCTAGAGGCTTGAGACTTAGCATTGTAAAATGCTTGCCTATAGCTGAAAGAGCAGAGAGAGGGCAAGGCCCTTTTAGCTTCGTAAGAAGCTGACTTAGGATTGGATACCCTTTCCTCGCTAGAGACTACAGCAGACTGCAATACAATCTTGCTAACCTCGCCAGAGGTGGTGTCAGGCTCATACTGAGCGTGCCTAGCCTCGCCAGAGGATAGTTTAGACTCGCACTGAGTCTGGTTAGCCTCAAAGGAGACCGATTTGAGAGACACAGCCAAAGATGCTTTGGTTAAAGTAATCTTTCTGTGCGTAAGCTAAAGTAATCTTTCTGTGCTTGCACACAGAAATAAGGTTGTTGCCGTCCTGAGAGAGGATCTCCTCGAACATCACCTGGTCAAAACTGATGACCAATGTCTCAGTTGTAGCCTCCAAAGCTTGATCTTCATGCTGCGACACGATCTTCTTGTTGTTGAAGAAGACATTCCCCAGCGGAGTCGCCATCTTTTCCATTATAAAAATTGAAAGAGAAAACTTACAAAATCTTGAAGAGAAATTATGAGTAATAAAAGAAAAATTATAAGTATATCTTCTTGAGATTTTTTGGGAAGTGTGCCGGTAAAAGTCTGGTCAGTACGTGACCACTTTGTTCTGTTGACTACATGAAAAATTGAAACCGAATTTGCTATGAGGAAATTCCTTCTCACCTGGTTCGAGAATTCCCTTGCCTGTGGAGAAGCTTGGTGAAGTTCAGATGAACTAGGGTGACCGAACCCTGGTTTAGTCTAGAGAACTATGGAAAAAGTGTGACATTATTGGAAGCTTTACGCTAAAGAACTTATATTCTTTTTATGAAGAAGAAGATCTTCTCTGTTTTCTCTCTTTCTCGCTCTCTTTGGCTGAAGAGTCCCCATTGCCCTAGCCTGCAATTGGCATTAATAGGCCAAGTAAGGGATTGTAAATCCCTAAAAATTAGTTAATAGTTGCAAATACAGTTGTTGCAATCTTCAAATGAAGATAGAATAGCTGTGGGCAAAGCTATTTGGCTTCTCGTGAAGCTAATTCAGCCCATTGCGAGATTAATTTAGCCTACAGTGAAGCTAGCCTGCCAAACTGTCAACAGTTAAAGAAATTTATCTCCTTGATTATCTCCTTTAAGTAAGAGATTTGAATCTCTAAATTATCTCTTTTAATAGAGATATTTGAATCACTAAGGGATTTGAATCCCTTGATTATGTCCACTAAATCAGTAGGATGACTAATCAAAGAGAATATTCTCTTTTAAATCTGTTCAAGGATTTAAAATGGTCAAATGACCTGGAGTTTCCCTTATTGGCGAAGCTATGCATTTGCTGAGGCTAAAGAGCTTACAGCGAAGCTATCGCTCAGCAATTCTCAGAGCTAGCTTGCGGTAAAACTATAATTCAGCTCTTCACAGAGCCAGCCCAAAGCCTATGGCGAGGCTATGCCTTTGTTTGGCATCATTAGCCTTTTTGAGAATGTTATAGCTTCTAGCGAAGTTATGACTTAGCTTAGCAGGATAAGTAAAGCTTCATTCGAAGCTAGAAAATGTAACCAGTTGGCTTAGCTATGCGAAACTAGAGTTTAACTCTATAGTGCTTGCTAATGGATTAGTCATCAGCTTGTTTTATGTCTTTTCTTTTCAAAGTGTCGACAAGTTAGACATTGTTCAGACCAATTGGAAAGCTGTTTAGGAATTTGTCTTTTGTAACTATCAACAGCAATAAGCTCCATTTGATTAAACTATCTCTACTACAAAAGTTTGCACCTATTTAGATTGGAATTTATCTTTAGTTTTATGTGTCATGATCACAGGTCGTCTGACAGCTAAGACAAGATCGCCTTTTTTGAAGATCTTCTCTTTGACTTTCTTATTGAAGGCTTTGGATATTCGAGCTTAATAGAGCTCGATTTTGTTGTTGAGCTTCCAGGCATTTATCGTCCAAAGTTTCCAACTCTTGGAGGCTAGTCAATACTTATCCACATTTGTCATCTCTGTTGTTAGGGCAATATGCAGAGATGGAATCTGAATTTTCAGTGGAAGTACAGCTTCGCATCCGTCCACCAAGAAAAATGGCGTAGCCTTTGTTGGGGTCCTCACTGTCGTGCGGTAGGCCCAAAGACATTCATCTAACTTGTCATCCCAGTCACGTTGAATTTTTGAAACGAGCTTCTTGAGAAGTTTTCCAATGGTCTTATTGAAGGCTTCTGCCAGACCGTTGGTAATTAAATAGTATGTTGTTAAAGATACACTCTGAATTCTGAATTTATTGCAGAAATGTTGAAATGCTTGTCTGACGAATTGGGTCCATTATCGTGGACAATTTGTTGAGGTATACCAAAGTGGTATATTACGTGATGTCTAATAAACTTGATCATGTCAGATGTCTTTACTTCCTTTAGAAGGATAGCTTCTGCCCACTTTAAGAAGTAATCAGTTATAACTAAGATAAAGTGATATCCTCTGGACGTTGATGGATTGATGGGTTGATGACGTCCAATCCCCACATCTCAAACGACCATGAAGAAGATATTGGATGAAGATGTCCTGGTGCTTGATGTATGAAGTCACCATGAATCTGATAAGCGTGACACCGTCTAGTGTAGGCGATAACATCAGAGATCATCTTTGGCCAGTAGTAACCAACAATTTGGGTCGGTGAGCCCCCCACGTACCGTCATGAGCTTCCCTGAGTGCCTCTTGTGCCTCTTTATGTGAAAGGCAACGGAGTAGGATTTCATCATACAATCGACGATATAGTGTTCACGTGATCATATTGTAATAGATCTAAGGAGCTTTCTTTTTTATTATAGCCGCCTCTTTAGGATCATAAGGAAGTATGCCGTATAAGAGAAGTCAATGAATAAAAATTACTAATCTCTGGATTCTGGACCTGTTGAAGTCTCGAGAACCTGTTTAACTTGAAGATTTTCTTTTGGAGACTTGATGTCTTCAAGGGCAAATAGCAGTACAAGTCACAGCTATGGACGAGTAGTTCCTCTGTTGCCCCGGCTGGAAGAGCAAGTGAAGCAGCAAAAGATGCCAGTGCATCTTCATGTGCATTTTATTGGCGAGGTACATGGTTGATGTAAAAGCTTTTGAACTCCTCAGTCATGCTAATGATTGCATTGTGATAGAGCACTAAGTCTTCATGTTGGACATCGTACTCTCTGCGGACCTGATTGATGATAAGGTTCGAATCACCGTACGCTTCGAGATGCTTGACATCGATCTCTTCTGCGAGTTGCATTCAGATTATTAGAGCGTTATATTTCACAACATTATTGGAACACGGCTCTATTAACAAAAATACGCGAGAAATTATGTTATTTTGTGGAGATACAAGTACTACCCCCACTCCTGCTATGATATTTCCTTTAAGCCCCATTTTTAAGACCCCATCAAAGAATAATTGGCAGACTTGTTCTTCGAATGATGTTTGGGTCATGCATACTTCAGTGATTTCATCTAGGAGATCATCATAAAGTTTGGAGGATCTTGTACTGGATATTCAGCCAAGAAATCTGCCACGACTTGATCTTTCACGGCTTTCTATGGCATAAATCACATCTCGCATTGCGAAAGGAATATAGTCCATTTCACTAATCAACTATTTAGTAACGAGGGTTTTGTCATAAGTAATCACAGAGGATTGACTCTGGAGATGGCATGAATGAGCTGGCCTATAAGATAGTGTCGCATCTTCTGAATGACGAAGACTAGAGCTAGACACTCTTTTTTGACTAGGTTGTTATGTTGTTCAGCCTCGATCATAGTCCTGCTCAAGTAATAAATTACCTGCTTATGTCCCTAGTCATTATTCTGGGATAACAAATTTTCAAAGAATGATCCATAGCTCTAAAGTATATCAGGAAGGGTTTCCCTGATACTGGAGCTACAAGAATGGGCAGATGCGTGAGGTATTCTTTGATTTTTTTTTTCAAATGCTTGCTGACAAATACTATCCCAAACTAATGAGACTCCATTCTTCATTAACTTGGTGAAGGGTTGGCAGTATCCTGAAAAATTTGCAATAAGTCTTCGACTGTAGCCCAATAGTCCTCGCAATCCTCTAAGCTCTTTGAGATTCCTTGGAGGTTGTATCTCCTGAATGGCGTGAATCTTTTCCGGGTCAAGGTGGATTTGTTTGGATGTCACAATGAACTTAAAGAATTTGCCACTAACCACCCCCAAGAAGGACTTGGTTGGATTCATTTTCAACTAATGCGCTCGGATGATGTCGAATACTTCCTTCAGATCTGCAAGAAGATTGCCTTTCTCAAGGCTTTTTACTACAATATCGTCGACATAGCATTTCACGATTTATGTATATGCTCATGAAAGATTGTATTCATGGCGTGTTGATATGTTTCTCCTGCATTCTTTAATCTGAAGGGTGTCATGGTGTAGCAGTATACCCCTAGTGACATTCTAAAGGATGTATGCTTCTCATCGTTAGGATACATCTTGATTTGATTGTATCCAGAAAATTTGTCCATAAAAGACATCCTCTTGAATCCGCACGTGTTGTCAATTATGACATCCATGATCGAAAGAGAAAACTCGTCTTTGCGACAAGCAGCACTTAAATCATGGAAGTCAATGCAAATTTAGATCTTCCCATTCTTCTTGGGACGGGAACGATGTTGGCCAACCAGTCAGGGTGTTGCTCCTTCCTGACGAAACCAGAGTCAGTGAGCTCTTTAACTTCCATTTTGATTGCCCCATAATTTCTGGACAAAATCCTCATTGCTGTTAATTGAATTGTTTCGCATCTGGCTTGATGTTGAAGCGATGCATAGCTACTTGTGAGTCAAGTGTAGGCATACCCTCATAGTTCGAAGACATCTATATACTCTTGTATGAGACATATTAGGTCTTCTTTCTCGAAGAGTGATAAGCTTTTCACTTATGAAGATGGGTTTGGGATTAGCCTCGTTCCCAAGATTGATATGAATCACTTTATCCTCTATGGGCGGTTCACGCTATTCAAAGCGTATATCCAAAATAGTGTTTAAGTGTTTAATCTAGAGATCAATGTTTGACTGGATCATTTGTTCAGTTTAGTCTTTGTCTTCATCTTTTAGATGACTGGTTGAAATAATGTTTACTGAAAGACTTTTGAAGATGGCACTGACGCTAGCATATGATGAGTGATCATAACTAACCCATTGTTCAAGTTTGGAAGTCAACGAGACTGTGGTAGACACATAGCCCAATCCTCTATAAGTCTTATAATAATAGTCAAAGGCTTTCCCTTTTGGTACAAAAGATTGAAGTAGTGTTCGTCTTCCTTTGTCGATCAAGCCAGACTTTTTGGTAAGTTCGTATCCCATCTTCTCCATCATACGGTGTGAATTTCGCCCGTAATGGAAGAATTATGGAGACTCAAAATCATCCTCTGAACTCTCACAAATCATTGGCTCAGACTCAATTCTTCCGAATAAGATTGGCTCTTGACCCTTTGTAACGCCCCGATCCGACGGGTACGGAGATGCTACTGCAACGTATATACGCAGATAGAAATATCCTCACGTATGTACGCTAAGCATCAGTACAAGAAGGAATCAGAATACGAAAATGCGTGGTATATATACATTCCAACTTAAGGATTACAAAGTTATCACAGAGCGTGATATATTAGTACATGTACATTATATCACAGCAAAGTACAGAAGTAAGAATTATAATTTGTACAGCAAAAAGGTGCTCACGGGCTGAGAAGAAGATCCCCGAGCTTGCAGGAAGATTTGAGAACAGAAAAAGCTGGGACTAGTCGGCCTGCGCCGAGAGATAAGCTTGATCTTCGGTGGATAGCTCCGCTTCAATCCAAGCTTCAAAACCTGAACATGCAAGTCCAGGGGAGTCAGAAACTCCCTAACAAATATTCAGGTGAATGCCAAGTGTCGTACAGAGATAAGTATATATGTGTATTGATATAACCAAATAGTATTAAGCATCAAGAACTGTGTCGGGTGTATATGTATAGTAAGCATGAAATGGAGATATAGAATGAAAGTGATAAGACCTGAATAAACCTACTATTACTACTTTTAATATTTGTACTTATTACTCGTTCTACCCATATGTCTAGGTATGTGCAATAGCTTCCCAGCACACATACATCCACATATGAGTAAATCGAGGCTGTTATTGGAAACCAACGGGGGTATCAACGAACAATGTTTACAATGGGTCCCGTACATGCCTGGGACCACGGTCCAGGATGTTCCATTGCAGTGTATGGAACTGGCCGCAAGGCCTACAGGAGGGTCTTATAGAATGCCCTTATCAAGATGGTACCAAGAAGGAGGGAGCCAGCACTCCCCTCGGTCGCCTGGAGGCCCACAGGTCAGACCGAAAATTTTAGTTGCACAATATACCTAGTGCCACTATAAACACGAACATATATTGATAGCCGCAAGTTTCTCCCAACCCGATGCAAGTTGTTCCTTTTTATGATTAATTATGTAATTATCAATTTACGGGAAAGCAAGAGCATGACAAGATCAGGATTTTAGGAGTTCAAGAGTACATGAGCATGAGTATTATAATTTCAAGTCACCGTATATAATACAGGATAGCAAGTATAAGATTCCCGTAAATATGACAATCTAAAACCAGGTATCAATATGTCATAACGGGGCAAGTATCAAGTAGTAGTATATCAGGTGTCATGAGACATATGACTGAGAGGTGATATTAGGAAGGTGACAAGTGACAGCATGTTACATGCAAGTATGTCAGGAAAATAATATAATACTAGTCAACATGACGAAGCGGGAAATCTAGAGAAAGCGAGAACACTCGCCTAAAACTTTAAAAAACACCAGGAAATCCCAAGCTCCGGAGTCTAGGTAACCAACGCGTTCAATAACCAATATTATATATAAAAAAAGAGGAGGAGAAGGATGAATCAGAAAAAAGGGAGAATGAAGACGCAGGGGTCGCAGACGCGGGGGGTTGTGCCGCGTTGATGCCACAAACGCGGGGTCTGAGACCCACGTTTTATAATACAGGAAGAACGCAGACGCGAGCACGTGCTCCGCGTCACGTTAATACATGAACGCGAAGATCGCGTTAAAGAGGTGCTTGGACGCGGGAGTAAGCTCCGCGTCTAGTACTAAAACAGGAGAGAAAGAGAGAGAAAGAGAAATGAGAGAGACGCAGAGAGAGATGCAGGAATGAGGGAGTATGTGACGCAGGGAAGGAAAAGAGAAGGAAAGAAAGAAAGAAAGAAAAAAGAAAGAAAGAAAGGAAAGAAAGAAGGAAAGAAAAGAAAGAAGAAGGGAAGGGGGAGGATGGCCGACCGCGGCTTGGCCGGTGGTCGCCGGAGTTGGCTGGAGTTGGCCGGAGAAGGTAGCCCAAGCTCCAAGCCCAAGGGAAGAGGAGGGTGCAATTCTAGTTAAAAATGGAGATTTGGAGTTTTGAAAACGAGGCTTCGGAGAACAAAACTATAGCTCATTAGAAAGAGAATTCCGAGGAGATGAAGATGGTATGTTTGTTGGTGATCAAGGTGGTGTAGATGGTGGTCGAAATGGTGGAGAAATTAATGGAGGAAGTGGGTTTCTTGGTGGAAAAAGAGGAAGAAGAAGATGATGAAGATGGTGTTGTTGTTGTTGTTAGAATGGAGGAGGAAATGGAGGAGAAAGTGGTGGAGAAAATGGTGGAAGAAGTTGGTGGTGGTGATGACCAATAACCACAGCCAAGGGCTGCCGTTTGCTACTGTTTTGGTGGCTTTTGTTGGCTGCAAATGAAGGAGAAGAAGAGAAATGAAAGAGAGAGAGGAGTATTTATATAAAGGGAAATGGAATTATTACAAGATTGCCATCCTATAAAGAGAGTTTCGTCTCTTTCAAAAAAATGGGTTGCGTCTCATTCAACCCACACTCGTGTCTGGCCAATTTTGAGCCAGACGCGGAGATTAGAGCCGCGTCTCAGATAAAAACGTGAGAATCGCGTTGATAGAAAGACAAAAAGGCATGGTGACTAAATCAGAGTTGATTTCTTTTGAAGGACATAACATTAAATGCGGGATGGAGAGAGTCTCCACATTAAATGTTGAACCCAGATTTAGTGAGTCTCGTGTCAGGCAAGGAGAGAGAAAAAGTAAAATATCCGGATAGAATTCCGGTATCTGGGAAAACACTGGAAACTCAGGAAAAGCCTGAAAAATGAAGTATCTTGAAAAGTTTCCCAAAAATTCTCAAAAATAATAAATATTATTTTAAGATTTTGGTGAAATCAATTTTTAAAAATTCAATTCCATTTTCAAAATAAAAATCCTAGAATCCACTGTGGACGGTGTCTACACCGGGTAGGCCGGATTTTTGATAAATTCTAAAAATTCTTGAAAATTTCATTTAGATAGAAAATATGGTTTTAAAAAATAATATGAAAGCCATTTCTAGAATTTCAACTCCGTTTGTAAATTAAAAATCTGAGAGTCGGTCAGCGGCACTGGTCGACACCGGTTTTGAAGATTTACAACTTAATTCAGAAAAATTTTAGAAAATCATGAAAAGTCTAGAATATTAAAAAAAATAATATTTGAAACTGAAATCAGTCAAATCTGAATACCAAAAGGTCAAATCATGTCGTACTGCAATATGAGTAAGAATTTAAATAACAGAAAATAAGAAAATACGCTCCAAAAATCAGGACACATTGTTGTGCACGTATTCTAAGGATGGGGTGTTACAATCCATCCACCTTATCAAAAATTTCGTCCTCAAAATTTCAATAATGGGGATGTGAAGGTAGGAAAGAATAGGGGTAAGGAATTTTACCAACTAAGATGTAAAGAGTTAGGGGGTAACGTTCACGAATAATATCCTCTCGTTCTCACGTAGCTTCTCCTGAGGCATGCCTATTCCAAGAAACCAGTACCAATGGTATTGCCTGATTTTTCAATGTTTTGACACTTCTGTTCAGAATGGCCATCGGCTGCTCCTTGTAGGATAAATCTGATTGTAGTTCTAATTCTGAGTGATCTAGAATGTGACTCTCATCCTTGACATATTTCCTTAACTGTGATATATGGAATACATTATGTACTCCTTCTAATGATGGTGGCAATGCCAATCGGTAAGCCATATCTCCTACATTATCCAAAATTTTAAATGGGCTAATGTATCTCGGACTAATTTTCCGCGAGTACCGAATCGGATTACCCCTTTGGTTGGTGATATCCTTAAAAATACATGATCACCTATTCTGAAATCCAACGGTCTTCTATTAGTGTCTGCCTAACTCTTCTGTCAGCTCTGAGCTGCCCGGAGATGATCTCTGATAATTCTGACTTTATCTGTTGTCTGAACTAGAATATCTGGTCCCATAAGTCTTCTTTCGCCGACTTCATCCCAACATATTGGCGACCTGCATTTTCTGTCATATAATGCTTCAAATGGAGCCATCTTGATACTGGCCTGATAACTGTTATTATAAGAGAATTCTACCAAATGAATATAGTCTTCCCATGACCCTTTAAATTCCACCATGCAGGCTCGTAACTTGTCTTTAAGGATTTGGATAGTTCGTTCAGATTGTCCATCCGTCTGGGGATGATATGAGGGACTGAATTTCAGACGAGTTCCTAAATTTTCTTGGAGACTTTCCCAGAAATGTGTTCGAAATCTCGTGTCTCTATCCGACACAATGCTAACTGGAACTCCATGCAGACGAACCATTTCTTTTATATATTTATCTGTAAGAACTTATGTTGATTGATCTACTCTGAAAGGTAGGAAGTGAGCTGCTTTTGTGAGGCGATCAATGATTACCCATACTGCATTGTTACCCTTAGGACTGCGGGGTAAAGCTGTAACAAAATCCATGGTGATATGTTCCCACTTCCATTGGGTATCGGTAATGGTTATAGAAGTGCAGCTATTTTCTGATGTTCTACCTTTATTTGCTGACAAACCAAGCACTTTGCCACATACTGGGCTATCTCCCTCTTCATGGCATTCCACCAAAACTTCTGCTTCAAGTCTTGATACATTTTATTTCCTCCTGGGTGTATGGAATAAGCCGAACTGTGAGCCTCTGTCAAAACTTTCTACCGAACTTCTCCTTGTGGTACACAGATTCTGTTACCAAAATAAAGTGCACCATCCGAAAGAATACAGATATCTGTCCTTAATCTAGCTTCTACTTGAGCCCTGAATTTCTGTAATCTGGGGTCTCCCTTTGGGCTTCCTTAATTTCACTTATCAGGGTTGGTTGAATTTGAAAGGTCATTAGTTGACCTGACTCATCAGTTCCTTGTATTAGCATTAAGTCCAACTTTACGATTTCCCGAAGCAATTCCTTCTGTTGAGTAAGTTGTAATAATACTTTGTTCTCTGGTCTCCTGCTTAATGCATCTGGGACTGTATTGTCCTTACCAGGATGGTACCGTAAGTGTATGTCATAGTCGGCCATCAATTCAAACCACCGCCTTTGCCTCATGTTTAATTCTTTCTGTGTGAAGATATACTTAAGACTCTTATGATCAGTATAGATTAATACTTTGTCCCCCAGAAGGTAGTGTCTCCAAATCTTCAACGCAAATATTACCGCCGCCAGTTCTAAGTCATGGGTTGGGTAATTTCTCTCATGTGGTTTCAATTGCCTAGATGCATCAGCTATGACATGATCATGCTGCATTAATACACATCCTAGGCCTTTTCCGGATGCATCACTATATATAACCATCCCTCCTGTTCTTGAGGGAGTCTCAAGATTGGAGCTGAAATTAGTCTTTCCTTTAATTGTTCAAATGCTGTAGTACATTCCTCTGACCATTGATACCTTTCCCTTTTCTGGTGAGCTTTTTTAATGGGGCTGCAATTTTGGAGAAGTCTTGTACAAATCTCCTGTATTATCCGGCTAATCCAATAAAGCTTTTAATTTCTGTTACTGTCCTTGAGATTGGCCAATCTTTTACTGCCTGGATCTTGTTAGGGTCGACTGAAATTCCTTCTTCTGAAACTACATGACCTAAGAAAGGTATATGGTCTAACCAGAACTCACACTTGCTTTGCTTAGCATAAAGTTGTACCTGCTGGAGAGTTTGTAGCACTATCTTCAGGTGGTCTGTATGCTCTCTGTTGTTCTTAGAATATTGATTGGTAGTCAAAAATGCATTTTTATCATAACATTTACCATCACATTTTCATATTTATTCATTTAATTCTGCACATTTATTAATATTTTGTGATTTATTGTGTGCAGGTCTCGAGTTTTTATTTTTATAAGAAATAAAGCTTAATGAAGCCCAAAAGCCCATATCCAAGCCCAAGTCCAAGCCCAGGTGTAAAAGTGCAAATACCAAATGTCAAAAGTGCAAATACATAAGGGCCAAAGTTGCAAATACAAAGAAGAGGGAAGGATAGACTTCTATTCAACCCTAAATGCTTGCAGGAAAGAGTTTAAAGATAAATTCGGATTCAGACTGTACATGTTTAGTATTCAGATCATAACTTTTGCTACAGATATGCAAATCCGATGATTCAAAATGCTCCAGAAAGAAGACTTGAAGCCCTACAACTCTTATGTTGATCAAACTTTCCAATTCAGTCCGTAGATAAGCCAATTTCGGCGATCAACAGGATAATAAATTGCAGGACAGATTTGATTTGAACTTCTATGGATAAGTGCCACAAGTCTGGAGATAAGATTTTTTGGGAGAGTTGTACTAGGACTCTACATCTTCCAACTCCTATAAATACCCCTGCAGATGCAACACAGAAAGCGTGTCCAGCAAAGGGCCAAAAGCTAGGGTTTAGGTTTTTCTTCTTTCTTCTAGGTTAGATTTTATGTTCGTTTTTCTTTTGTAAAATCTGTAACTGAGAGTGGAGGAAGCTTTCATGGAGGAAGGAGTCCATGCTTGTACTGAGGTGACAGCGGTGTAAGCCAACTCTTCTTCCATTGTTAATGAAATCTGCTTGAGGTTTGTCTTTTTTATTATTCTTGTTTCTTCGTGTTTTATTCTTGTATTTCTCTGTTCCTGTTTTCTTCCATTGTTTTTCTCTAATGCCTTGTGAACAATGAGACCCAATTGCATTGAGACTGCCTAGCCAAAGAAGAACCCTTGATGGCTTATGGCGATGAACATCCTATACGCCATACTTGCAAGTCTTCCAAGAAAAGGTAAATCATCGCACGGATCAAAGGTAAGCAGGCTGAAGAGGTTTGTACGTGTTATAAGTTTTTCTTTCTTTCCTTCTCTAGTTTAGATCACCATCTACATCTTTCCATATTCTTTCCCACAACTCATTGTAAATACCACTTTTCATTGTAAATATCGTTGTGACTAACAAAATAATTAAAAAAGATAAATTTTTAGGGATAACTTACAAACGCTTCCATCGCTAGTCCCTCCCTGAGGATCACGACCCACATAGCCCTGCTACCGCGGATTAGAATTGAGAACTTGCACATCTATTCTTAAAACTAAAATACTATATTTTGTGTGCAGGAAATCTCAGTCAACAAATTGGCGCCGTTGCCGGGGAAGGAACGGCACGATTTCCTCGTTCTAATCATTCTTTCTTTTCTGTTGCAGGTACAGAGAACAGGAAACAAAAACAGAGCAGCAGAAAGCACATATAGCTATCCAGTGCCTCTGCCCTCGAAGGCAGAGCACCTGGACCTACAACTTTGCCGCAGAAACGCGGCAAAAGCCGCGAATCCGCGGCAATTGTAGTGGACTACTGATATATTTTTCTGCAGGTTGCTCTGCAGTGCAAAATTCTATTTTCTGCTGTGATATTATTTCTCTGTGATCACTCTGCAACTGCTAATTAATAACATTAACCCATTTGTTGAAAATAAAAAAAAATTTTAGACTCTTACATTTAGGGCACGTGTCTGTTTACATTTTTTAATTCTGTTGAAGAGTGCTGGCGACAAGGTACGTTTGCATAGCATATAGATTAGGAAACACTCTTGGTTGTTTACTGCTTTCTTGAGTGATTACTTTTCTACCTCTTTACACGTACACTAATTCATCTTAAGGGCATAACCCATAAGCAAGATAAGGTGGGGATTTCTGAAAAACACCTAGAGGGGGGGTGAATAGGTGTAATTGCTAATCTAAGAAACTCAATGCAAACTAAGTGCGCTAAATGCGGAAGCTAATGCAAATTATGCACAAACTAATACAATACAACAAGTGTAGCCGAATTCCCCTTGCGAGGCTCTGGACTAACTCCCCTTGATTCCCCTTGAAATGGGTTGAGGCGCTATGTGAAGCTCTTGTTGGATGAGTACAAGTTAGGCACACACACACAAGCAATCCAAGCAATGTGCACACACAATCAAGCCAAGCAATAAAGGATATAGCAATATAAAATAATGCAAGGCAACACAAGCAATATGATATGGCAATATGAGTTATGCTCAACACAAGCAAATATGATGATATGAAGTATGATGCTTTGCACAATATAAATGAGAGAGAGTTAGAGAGACAATGGATCAAAAACGCAAACACCAAGATTTGTTTCGAGGTTCGAGCACCTTGCTCTACATCCCCGCCTACACCACCGTGTAGGATTTCCACTATCTCAACTCCCACCGAGGGCACCTCTACCGAAGAGGATTTCTACAACTCAAGGAGTACCGAACTCCTCTCTCAATACAAACCACAACACCTCACACTAGAGGTGTCAACCAACAACCACACCTCTACCTAAGAGGCTTACAAACACAATCCCAATCACCTCACACTTGAGGGATCCAAACCAATACCACTCCGATCACCTCTACCGAAGAGGGATTCACAAATAAAAGGAGGGTTACAACACAAGAGGTTTACAACAACAACCTCAAACTCTCTCTTTCTTCTTTTTCCACAAAAACAAGATCCTAATAGTTTAGGATAGTATGATAGCTCAAATGTGGAAACTATGTGTTTTGGAAAACAAGAACTCAAAGAAAACACTTGGGAAATTTCTTGTAAAAGATAAAGAATGAAAGCCAATACAAAAATCCCAAATTCCAATTTCTTTGATTTTTCCAAAACCCAAAACACAAAGAATAAATCTTGTTAGCACTTAAAACTCTTTTAAAACTCTTTTAAACACTTTAGAAAACTGGTATTTTTCTTCTTGAAAAACTTGGCCAAAATCCCCAAAGAGATGGGGTTATATAGCCCCTATACAAAACTAGCCGTTAGGCTGAGTTGGCAGTTCTGACAGGCATCGGTCGACCGGCCCGGTCGACCGCCAACGGTCAAAAATGTGACCGTTGGGCAATAGCGGTCGACCGGCCCGGTCGACCGAAACATCCTGAGAGTTGAACTCTCAACTCGGTCGACCGGTCCGGTCGACCGACTACAATGTGTAGCCAGCGTGCACGTCTGTGCACATCGGTCGACCGATCCGGTCGACCGGCCACTTGGTGCGGTCGACCGGTCCGGTCGACCGAACTGGCCTGGCAGGCACAGTGCAGATCTGCACAGATACGGGATTTGAAAATAGGTCTTTTCACTCAATAAAAATCCCATAAATTCATAGTAAATCTAAAAAATAGTTTTAATCACAATAAAAACTGTTTTTCTAAAAACATGTCTTTCTAAAACTTGTTTTATCATTTTACTTTGATAACCAAACTTGTGATAAAAATTTCAAGACATATATCAATCATATCAATTCATTTTTGTGTCTTGCCAATTTTATCATAAACAAAACTTGTATTTTTATCAAACTTTGATTTTTCCAAAACATGAATAGAAACGTCAAAATAAGTTTGTCTATAAGTTAAGCATGTATGTATAAATAGAAAACATCTACTATACATATAAATCATGAAAACTTATTTTGATCAAACTATTCATGAAAACCAAATATCAAAACATAAAACGTGTGTGTTTGTGCACTTGAGCATATCAACTATACTAAGCTTTACAAATGGATCTAAAACTCATAATCTAAACTAGGATACCTAAGTCTTCTTGACGATCTTCATCTCCAAGTAGACTCGGTCCAAACTCCGTGATTCTCCAAGTGCAAAGGTATAATCTTTAAGCTTTGGCACCGGAATCATCATGAATAGCTTCTAATCATCTTGATGAAGCTAATCACTAACTTAATATCCTGTTAATGATCTGAAACTTAGAAACACAAGAATATTAGTAAACATAACTACATGAGTGTTGATCATCATCAAAACTAGAGTGGAAGGCCATTGGGCCAACAATCTCCCCCTTTTTGATGATGACAAAACTCATAGAGTTATATATGCATGGATTAAAGTTAAGCTTCAAAGAAGCTCCCCCTTAACTCATGCATAGGGATAAACAATAAATATATGCAATGAATATTAAACATGAAACATGCATATGCATAAACAATAAATGATTCTAGATATCAAATGGAATATTCAAAACAAAATAAGCTCTAGATACCAATTACAAAGCAAACTCTATATATCAATTAAACTTAATATTCTTGAGATTAAAACATAATATATGCATAAACATAAGCATGCATATAAAACTTCATAAATACTTCTCCCCCTTTTTGTCAATCATCAACAAAGGGGTAATCAAAACCATAAATAAAACGAGGGGTAAAAATCTTTCTTCCCCTTTATGTCAAACAAAACAATAAAAGACAATGTTCTCCCCCTTTTTGTCTAAAACAAAAAACAAAATCAATAAGGGGTGACTACAAACATGATATCAATTAAAAATATGTCAATGAAGTATCTTGATACCAATAAACAAGGATCAATATATGTTATATGCTATATACATTCATGAAGAGGAAGACGCTAAGTTAGCTTCCCTACACATATGCATTACATGAAGAAGGGATGACAAGCCCCAATTCACATAACACATATTATGTAATGAATAAGAGGAGATGTGAAGCTCCCCCTACACACGTATATCATATAAAGAAGAGTTGTCAAGCTCCTCAATTTATAATATACTCAACATGAATCTATATGTAAGAGAGATGTTAAGCTCTCCTTGCATATAGGAAATACAAATCAAAACAAATTTGAATTTCTTAAATATGATACCAATTGTAAATATTTTACCAATTTGATGTTGATATCATATGTTTAAAAGAACAACTTTTAATCATAAAGTGTGGGAGTACAAATACCAATTGAAATACAAAATCAAATTTCTCCCCCTTTATGAAATTCAAACTAAAGTCATGCATAGTCTTGATAACAATTTAAAAGTAATCAATTTAAACTAAATTGAAACTCAAGCACTAGCATAAACACAAATATATATATGTATGAAAAATAGATACCAATAGAAATTGATATACTTGGAATTTAAAGCATACATACATACAAAACATATATGAGTATACAAGAAGATCAAAATGATACCAATTGAAAGAGTTCAATGATACCAATTGACATAACAATAAGTTCAAGTGTATACATCATATTATCTACCACCCAATCATAATTCAAGTTTTAAAGATTTTCAATTTAGGGCATACATGAACATGATCTCCCATCCTACCGCCCTTGGAAGGTAGGAGTTTTCAAAGATAGATTTAAAAATGTAGTTTTGTTTAAAAATCACTACCAAAATGAAGAACACCGCAACTAGTTAAATGGAAAACTTGTTAACTAGCACGAAATCCTTTAAGCAAGGAATAAAACAAAAATGAAATTCACATGATAATCATCACTCTAACCAATAAAGCATAACTCATGAGAAACAAAACATGAGCAATAGATATGAGTGTACAAATAATATGTGAAGATCATAATCATGATAAATATTTTCATTAAGCTCAATTAATCCTTAAAATACGAAATCATCAAAACTATCTAATCTTCAAGGCATATGTATGTCTAATACAAACTAATGTATACATACATATCCAAAACATAAAGAGTCCACAAGATATATGCATTAAGGCACGTGGCTCAAAAAGGATACTCATGTATAGTCAATAGTTTGGATAAGATGGACATATACATGAAGTTAAATATTGACACATAAACATGAAAACATGTAAGGCTAAATTTTCATCAAAGCAATTTTCATTTCAAGGTATATGTATGATTTGTCAACACAAGAAGTATACATACATATCCCTTAAACACACTTTGAGTCCATAATATAGATTTGCATGAAGGGCAAATGACTCAAGGGGTATACATGTATATCTTAAAGTTTGGCAATACAAACATATACATGAAGTGAAATACACAATCATAAAACAAATTCAAAAATGGAATACAAGTTTGAAATGTATGAATCATCAAAACTAGACTATACTAGCACATCTAATGGGTACAAATATGCAATCAAGCCCAAACATACATAGATTTATTTGTGGCCCACTATATGTACAAGTATAATTCCTAGTCTTAATGAAAACTAACACTTAAACATGTAATCAAGTCATTGAGCATCAAAACAAACACGAATACCATATTTCTAACTAAAACACATGCAAAATTCATCAAAATTCTTTTATTTGAATTTTAAACTACATATACATGCAAATAGGTATAACAAGTATAAATGAACGAATCATCAAAACTAGCTCTTGCATGTACATAAAGTGAATACAAATGAGCATGAAGTTCAATTGCATATAAAACAAATGTAACTCACTATTTGTACATGTATAACACAAGTTTTGACAAAATCCACATTTAAACATGTCATAACCACAAGGAGTATCAAAACAAGCTAGAAATCAACATCATAAGAACTAAAATATGATTACTATGTAAATTCACATGTATTAGATTCATGATGTACATTATAGCTTAAACAAAAGTGAGAACACTAAATATGGGTTCATATAAGCATATGTGTCTCAAATACTATACATGTATGTCAAGGATCTAATAAACATGGAATGAACATACTAATCCATAGACATCAAAAACATGCTATAAACATTAAAACATGGAAAGCATGTAAACAATAAATGGGAGTAAAGGATTGTTACCAAAACCGAAGAAGCAACTTTCCTTGTCTCCAAAACATGATGGTCATCTCCACCAAATCTTCCCTTGAAAGTGATGCATCCAATTGATTGCCTTTAAGTCCGGAACGCATCCACTCCAAGGTGTCATCACTCTCACGTCATGTGAGAGCCCACACCTACATCAAAAACAATAGGAGGGGTGGTCTTTGGTACCCACATCTTGTTGGGTCCATGGGGGTTAGTTCCTTCTCTAACCCAAACAAACTTCTTTGCTAAATTATCAATATTTAATCTATCAAAACAAAATTTAGCAAGGTGGCCCTTACGTCCACAATGTGTACAAGTGTACACATGAGCATACATATGGTGATGGGTGTGTCCGTGAGGAGCATGTGTATGCCGTGAAGGGTGTGCATGCATAGAAGATGGAACTTGTTTCTTTCGAATCAAGGTTTCCAATCGTGAGTGGTTCATGGCACATTGGCTCATAGTGGAGCCCAAACAATCTACTCTCTTCTTAAGCATACAAATATCATCATTAATCTTAGAAGAAGAGGTACATGCATTAGGTAGTCTAGATGATGAGGCTACACTAGCATGGCAAACATGAGCATCAATTTTATTTTGCAAAACCATATTCTTATCTAAACAAGCATTCAACTCATTTGAAATAGAAATAATTTTATTTTTCAAATCAACATTCTCTTTTAAAACAAAATCTACTTTTGAAGACAAGTTTTCATTTTTCTTCAAAAGAACATGGCAATCATTTTTATTTTTCAAAAAGTTATTTTCTTTAAGTGCAAGATCAAGTTGAGATTTTAATGAATCCCTTTCATTATAGACCTCAACCTTTTCTTGCAAAACATTGGTAAGTCTAGCATGCAAACTCTTATTTTCTTTTTCAAGGCCTAGACTTTCCTTTTTCAAAATCTTATATTTTTCTATAAGTTTTTCACAAACAATTGAAAGTTCTTCATTTAAGGAATGGGGATCAACATAATCATTTGAAGAACTAGCACAATCATTACTATCTAGGTGGGATTCTGAATGTACCTCAAGGGAGTCATTCCCTTGGACCATGTAGCATTGTTGTGGTTCGGATTCTCCACTAGATTCCTCTTCTTGTTGGATTTGGACTTGAAGCTTGGAGGTGTTGGTGGTTGTCAATTTGTTCCACACTACAAAAGCGGAATCAAAGTTAGAAACACATAAAAGATAATCTTTAGATAAAGTGCTTCTAATGGCCTCTAGCGCTTGTGCATTGGCCCTATATGATTGCAATCACCAAGATAACATCTCTTGGTGGCGGCAAGGAAAACATGCAAACCTAGGGTCTTTAGGTACATGGACATCCTATACTTCCAAACATCAATGTTGGAAGGGTCAAAGCTAGGTGGGGTCATGAAGTCCATGGTAAACTATATATGAATGTGCAAACAAACAAATGCAAATGAGATTAGCAAGCAAATGGATCACTCCTAGGATGTTAACCTAAGTATCAGGAGCACTAGCTCTGATACCAATTGAAAAACACCTAGAGGGGGGGTGAATAGGTGTAATTGCTAATCTAAGAAACTCAATGCAAACTAAGTGCGCTAAATGCGGAAGCTAATGCAAATTATGCACAAACTAATACAATACAACAAGTGTAGCCGAATTCCCCTTGCGAGGCTCTGGACTAACTCCCCTTGATTCCCTTGAAATGGGTTGAGGCGCTATGTGAAGCTCTTGTTGGATGAGTACAAGTTAGGCACACACACACAAGCAATCCAAGCAATGTGCACACACAATCAAGCCAAGCAATAAAGGATATAGCAATATAAAATAATGCAAGGCAACACAAGCAATATGATATGGCAATATGAGTTATGCTCAACACAAGCAAATATGATGATATGAAGTATGATGCTTTGCACAATATAAATGAGAGAGAGTTAGAGAGACAATGGATCAAAAACGCAAACACCAAGATTTGTTTCGAGGTTCGAGCACCTTGCTCTACATCCCCGCCTACACCACCGTGTAGGATTTCCACTATCTCAACTCCCACCGAGGGCACCTCTACCGAAGAGGATTTCTACAACTCAAGGAGTACCGAACTCCTCTCTCAATACAAACCACAACACCTCACACTAGAGGTGTCAACCAACAACCACACCTCTACCTAAGAGGCTTACAAACACAATCCCAATCACCTCACACTTGAGGGATCCAAACCAATACCACTCCGATCACCTCTACCGAAGAGGGATTCACAAATAAAAGGAGGGTTACAACACAAGAGGTTTACAACAACAACCTCAAACTCTCTCTTTCTTCTTTTTCCACAAAAACAAGATCCTAATAGTTTAGGATAGTATGATAGCTCAAATGTGGAAACTATGTGTTTTGGAAAACAAGAACTCAAAGAAAACACTTGGGAAATTTCTTGTAAAAGATAAAGAATGAAAGCCAATACAAAAATCCCAAATTCCAATTTCTTTGATTTTTCCAAAACCCAAAAAACACAAAGAATAAATCTTGTTAGCACTTAAAACTCTTTTAAAACTCTTTTAAACACTTCAGAAAACTGGTATTTTTCTTCTTGAAAAACTTGGCCAAAATCCCCAAAGAGATGGGGTTTATATAGCCCCTATACAAAACTAGCCGTTAGGCTGAGTTGGCAGTTCTGACAGGCATCGGTCGACCGGCCCGGTCGACCGCCAACGGTCAAAAATGTGACCGTTGGGCAATAGCGGTCGACCGGCCCGGTCGACCGAAACATCCTGAGAGTTGAACTCTCAACTCGGTTGACCGGTCCGGTCGACCGACTACAATGTGTAGCCAGCGTGCACGTCTGTGCACATCGGTCGACCGATCCGGTCGACCGGCCACTTGGTGCGGTCGACCGGTCCGGTCGACCGAACTGGCCTGGCAGGCACAGTGCAGATCTGCACAGATACGGGATTTGAAAATAGGTCTTTTCACTCAATAAAAATCCCATAAATTCATAGTAAATCTAAAAAATAGTTTTAATCACAATAAAAACTGTTTTTCTAAAAACATGTCTTTCTAAAACTTGTTTTATCATTTTACTTTGATAACCAAACTTGTGATAAAAATTTCAAGACATATATCAATCATATCAATTCATTTTTGTGTCTTGCCAATTTTATCATAAACAAAACTTGTATTTTTATCAAACTTTGATTTTTCCAAAACATGAATAGAAACGTCAAAATAAGTTTGTCTATAAGTTAAGCATGTATGTATAAATAGAAAACATCTACTATACATATAAATCATGAAAACTTATTTTGATCAAACTATTCATGAAAACCAAATATCAAAACATAAAACGTGTGTGTTTGTGCACTTGAGCATATCAACTATACTAAGCTTTACAAATGGATCTAAAACTCATAATCTAAACTAGGATACCTAAGTCTTCTTGACGATCTTCATCTCCAAGTAGACTCGGTCCAAACTCCGTGATTCTCCAAGTGCAAAGGTATAATCTTTAAGCTTTGGCACCGGAATCATCATGAATAGCTTCTAATCATCTTGATAAAGCTAATCACCAACTTAATATCCTGTTAATGATCTGAAACTTAGAAACACAAGAATATTAGTAAACATAACTACATGAGTGTTGATCATCATCAAAACTAGAGTGGAAGGCCATTGGGCCAACAATTTCATCACCCTTCCTTGGCCCACAAATCATATCCGTCACACTCACAACCCTAACCTTAAGTAAAATTAGACTAGACGTTGGCCCTAGGTTAACTCGGACTCAATAGGAGATTGACCGAAGGAGGAAAATTGTTCGAAATTAACTCTTGTCAAATCGGTGTCTAGGCAGGGGATTGAGGGCCGAAAGCCCGAAGAACGGTGGTTATTTAATTAAGGAACGTCTCTGACGGAAAACCTCCCACCGGTCTTGCCACCTACCTGGCCGATTAGCTTGTGGTTAACGTCGACAGTAGACCTCCTAAGGACAGTCTAAAGTTAGGAGTCGTCTAGGTCAAGGCTTACCTTAGATTAGGACTTTTGATTGTTTTTCTTTTTTTGATTGATTGGGTGAACTTGTTTGCTGATTGTGCATGACCGCTTGGTCGAGAGACCCACTTACATCCAGAGACGTATTAGGGTTTTCTTTTAGCTATTTTCTCTAAATTTCTGCACGATTGTATTTTCCATTCATGTACGTTGTGGAGAAGGAGACGATTGTGTAACCAGAGGTTCATCAGAAATAAAGGTCACTCTTTTGTTCTCATTTATTTTCTGCAATTCCATTTTATTTTGTGATCTTTCTGATTGGAGTTTTAATCTGCGATCTCTTCTTGTTTTCTTTTCCTTTTCTTTGCAATCTTTTTCATTAAATAAAAATAAAAAAAATAAATAATTTGAAAAGAAAAAAAATAATGAAGAACTAAATCTCTCTAGTGGTTTGCTGAGACTCTTGAAGCAACCCTAGAGCAGTTAAGCCTAGATCTGATTAAGGAACATCTATCGAAACCCTAGGTATTAAAAACAATTTTTCTAGAAGATTAAACAAATACCTAGAAATCCTAATCTAGGTTGCATATTAAAAAGACTTTTCATGACTTCAACTTAAGAACTAGGACAGCATAAGTTTGAGATTCGTCTTTTATTAGGCTGCACCTAGATGTTAGGATGAACCATAGTTTAGTTTTTTAGATAATGTAACTTAGCAAGAATCTAGCATTGATTTTTCTTGCTTGAATTATTTGTAATGACCTAGGGTGAATCATATCAATCTTAAGATGAAGATCAAGCTCCTTAACTTGCAATAGGGTTGTGGTAGAAGATCAGCAAAACCACGTCTTTAATCTCATATTTTCATCACCAATCTAATCTCTTTTTTCTTACTTGAAGCATACAGAGGAATCGAGTCGAAAAGCTTTCATCGCATCCTTCCCTGAGGATCACGACCCGCTTGAGCCCTTGCTACAGCGGATTCGCATTGAGACTAAGAATTCTGAACTCTATTTCAATTATCAAAATCTCAATCAAATTTTGGCGCCATTGTCCTCAATTATACATATATTTTAGTGGGTTATGTAAGGAAAATTTCTGATGAGTTCCACCAAATTATATGTTATCTTGATTGGGTAGCAACGCTTGGCCCAATTAGACCACCTCCAGAACCACCACCCTAAGGTAACTTCCGCCTTCCCTTGTTCTGTTTCATGCATATATGCATTCATTCATACATTGAGGACAATGCATGAGATAAGTGTGGGGGTGGGCTTTACTAACATACTAACATAAGTAGAGACTAACAAAATTTGCTAATAAAAAAAATATATAAAAAAAATTTTATAAAAAGGAAATATTTTGACTTATTTTTTTGAAAGAAATCTAAGTTAGTTTTAAGGATTAGGAAAATCGTGATTAGGATTTCTAAAAACTTGGTCAAAATAAATAAATTGTTTAAATTTTTAGGTATAGGAGAGAAATTGAATAAGTAATTAGTCTTAATTTTTACCTTAATGAAATGTGCATTTCTAGTACATATCTAGGATTCTAAGACAAAGACCCTTGTGCCTCATATATATATATAAAAATAAAAAAAAATTTCAATCACCAATTAAGCTGGATACATGTGCCTCAAGAAGCATAAGTATTCACGCCTAAAGGTGAGTTCTAAATAAAAATAAAGTCCTTAGTTTTGTGGCCTAGTTCATTCGAATTTGAGTCCACGGGGTGTTTTCTCACCTGGTGCCCTAAAGCCGACCGGTTTGGGAGCCACCGACTTTAAGTTCGCTACATGGGTGGATTAGAAAGCCTAAGAAAACTGAGAAATATTATACATGTATTAACACATCTATTAGTCAATTAGTTAGGTATGAGGGCCTCAAGAAGCCTTGATACTTATACGAAAGAAAATTAGATGAGTTATACATGCCAAAAAAAAAATTATATTAACACATCTAATAGTCAATTAGTTAGGTATGAAGGCCTCAAGAAGCCTTGATACTTACACGAAAGAAAATTAGATGATGTTATAAAAATAATAAAGAGGCATGAGAGTCCAAGTTAAGGAATTGCTAGTAAAAATTCATAAGGATGCATATGATTTTTGGTAACGAAAAAGACTATATTAGAAATTCAATTTTAATCCTTACCTAAAATGAATAACAATTGACTTTATAAAGACTAGGTTTGAAGAATGAATAAAAATGATAATCCTAAAACTTATAGACTACTTAGTCTCTTCAAATATAATTCAAATATTTTCTTTTTATGGATTTTGTGGGTGCAATCCGCTAAAAACCCTCACGAGACAACACTCGTCCTCTAGGGTAACCTAGAGGTTTAACGGCTTGTTGCACATGCTAAGTGCAACCGTGATTCCTACGAAAGTGAGTTAGGTTAGATTAGTTTTTCTTTTCTTTTTCTTCTTTGTTTTTACTCGAGGACGAGCAAAAAGATAAGTGTGGGGGTGTGATTGGTAGTCAAAAATGCATTTTTATCATAACATTTACCATCACATTTTCATATTTATTCATTTAATTCTGCACATTTATTAATATTTTGTGATTTATTGTGTGCAGGCCTCGAGTTCTTATTTTTATAAGAAATAAAGCTTAATGAAGCCCAAAAGCCCATATCCAAGCCCAAGTCCAAGCCCTGGTGTAAAAGTGCAAATACCAAATGTCAAAAGTGCAAATACATAAGGGCCAAAGTTGCAAATACAAAGAAGAGGGAAGGATAGACTTCTATTCAACCCTAAATGCTTGCAGGAAAGAGTTTAAAGATAAATTCGGATTCAGACTATACATGTTTAGTATTCAGATCATAACTTTTGCTACAGATATGCAAATCCGATGATTCAAAATGCTCCAAAAAGAAGACTTGAAGCCTTACAACTCTTATGTTGATCAAACTTTCCAATTCAGTCCGTAGATAAGCCAATTTCGGCGATCAACAGGATAATAAATTGCAGGACAGATTTGATTTGAACTTCTATGGATAAGTGCCACAAGTCTGGAGATAAGATTTTTGGGAGAGTTGTACTAGGACTCTACATCTTCCAACTCCTATAAATACCCCTGCAGATGCAACACAGAAAGCGTCCAGCGTCCAGCAAAGGGCCAAAAGCTAGGGTTTAGGTTTTTCTTCTTTCTTCTAGGTTAGATTTTATGTTCGTTTTTCTTTTGTAAAATCTGTAACTGAGAGTGGAGGAAGCTTTCATGGAGGAAGGAGTCCATGCTTGTACTGAGGTGACAGCAGTGTAAGCCAACTCTTCTTCCATTGTTAATGAAATCTGCTTGAGGTTTGTCTTTTTTATTATTCTTGTTTCTTCGTGTTTTATTCTTGTATTTCTCTGTTCCTGTTTTCTTCCATTGTTTTTCTCTAATGCCTTGTGAACAATGAGACCCAATTGCATTGAGACTGCCTAGCCAAAGAAGAACCCTTGATGGCTTATGACGATGAACATCCTATACGCCATACTTGCAAGTCTTCCAAGAAAAGGTAAATCATCGCACGGATCAAAGGTAAGCAGGCTGAAGAGGTTTGTACGTGTTATAAGTTTTTCTTTCTTTCCTTCTCTAGTTTAGATCACCATCCACATCTTTCCATATTCTTTCCCACAACTCATTGTAAATACCACTTTTCATTGTAAATATCGTTGTGACTAACAAAATAATTAAAAAAGATAAATTTTTAGGGATAACTTACAAACGCTTCCATCGCTAGTCCCTCCCTGAGGATCATGACCCGCATAGCCCTGCTACCGCGGATTAGAATTGAGAACTTGCACATCTATTCTTAAAACTAAAATACTATATTTTGTGCGCAGGAAATCTCAGTCAACAAATATATTAAGATATCGTCGATGAACACCACGACAAACTGTCCAAATATGGCGAGAAAACTCGGTTCATCAAATCCATAAAGACAGCTGGGGTATTGGTCACTCCAAAGGGCATGACTAGAAATTCGTAATGACCATAGCGAGTTCGGAATGCTGTCTTTGGAATATCTTCTTTCTTCACTTTTAGTTGGTGATAACCTGATTGTAAAACCAATTTTGAAAACACTCGGGCCCCATGAAGTTGATCAAAAAGATCATCAATTCTTGGTAAGGGATACTTATTCTTGATGGTAATTTTGTTTAATTCTCTGTAGTCTATACACAACCGCTTACCACCATCTTTCTTGTTGGCCAATAATACCGGAGCTCCCCATGGTGAAGTACTCGGTCTAATCAATCCCTTATCAGAATATTCCTGTAACTGCTAAAATCACCTAGAGGGGGGTGAATAGGTGATAATGCTAATCTAGAGAACTTAATGCGGAATTTGAAAACTAATTGCAATAACAAGAGATGCACACTCAAACAAGCCAAGCAATTGAATATGAATGAACAATATGAATTGATGCAAGGCACAATATATATATAGAGAGAGAGAGAGTAAGAGCCAAGAGATTAAGCGCAAACAACAAGATATGTTTCGAGGTTCGATCTACATCCCCGCCTTCACACAGAAGGATTTCTAGTCTACTAGCTTGTCCAAAAAGGACTCCCACAAAGGGAACCTCCACCGAGGATTTGAAGGAATACAATCACAAGGAGTACCCAACTCCTCTCCTTACAAACACAACCTCCTCCTTGAGGCACAACACCAAGCCAACAAACAATCACCTCACAACTTGAGGGATAAGCACAAAGCTACACAAGGATCACCTCACCACTTGAGGGATACAACCCAAATGCACAACCTCCTCAACACAATGAGGGAAAGGCACAAAGCCAAGCAAAGATTGGGTTTACAACTTGGTAATCAAAAGACCACAAAAAATCTCTTTTTCCACACAAAGATCCTATAGAATAAGATAGATGTAGCTTAAGTGTGGAGAAAACCAAAGGAATGGAAATCAAAAACTCAAAGAAAATCCTTGGGAAAAACTAGAAACCAAGATAAAGAAGTTGAATCAAACACTTTTCCCAAAAACCCTTTTCTTTGATTTACCAAACCCTAGCAAAAACACCAAATAGATTGTTCAATTTAAAGCCCAAAAACTTCTTTTGATTGTTGTGAAAACACTGGAGAGTCAGGAAAAATTAGCACTAAAAATCTTAGAGAAAACCTCTTTCCAATGGGGTATTTATAGCCCCCAGAAAATTATAGCCGTTAGCAGCAGAAACTGCCAAAAATGAACTACCGGTCGACCGGTCGGTCGACCGGCCAACGGTCACTTTTTGACCGCTGGCAGCTACCGGTCGACTGGGCGGTCGACCGTCCCCAGAACCAAAGAGCAACGGCTCTCTTGCCGGTCGACCGCTCGGTCGACCGTGCGCAACCCGAGAGCAACCTGCTCTCAGTCGGTCGACAGTGCGGTCGACCGGCTTATGGGTAAGCCAGCGTGCACGTATCCGTGCACGTCGATTGACCGCTACGATTAACCGACTACTTTGTCCGCTCGACCGTCCGCTCGACCGACCTAGCCTGGCAGCAGTAGTTCTGGTCAGAAAAACATGTAATTTTTAATCCTTAAAAATTCTCATAAATCTTCTAAAAATACACAAAAATAGTTTTATCATTTTCCATTGATATACAAACTTGTGTTAAAAATTTCAACACAAATTTCAAACATTTTGAACCATTTTTGTGTTATAGAAATTTTGCCAAAAACCGAAAACCGTATTTTCTAAAACTTGGATTTTTGAATTGAAAATACGTTTTGTCTAAAACTCATCTAAATATAAAAACATGATATTTAAACACTTTGAAGCAAGTTGCATATGGACGGAAATCCAATATACAAGAAACATATACATATCCATGTTTTTGACTTTAATTCCAAAATATGTTTTGTTAAAAATACCAAACACTAAACTCATGAAATAGACTATCAAACTAAGTTTGTCTAAGAAGTTGAAGCATGCATGTATATAGAACAAATCTAATATACATTAAACCATGTAAACTTGTTTTGAATCTATCTATTCATGAAAATCAAGATCGGTTAAACCAATCAAACCGAAAACCAAAACGGAAACATGAAATGTGTGTGTTGTGAACTTGACCATATCATATTATTCTAATCTTTACAAATGGATCTAAAACTCAAACTAAACTAGGTACCGATTTCTTCTTGTAGAGCGCCGTCTTCAAGCCGACTCGATCCAAAACTTCGTGATCCACTGAGCTTGACTCCAATGAGTGCTATATATGATCTTGTCGCTCGGGCTCTTGAATCACTATGTGAAAGCTTCCAAACCATCTTTGATGAAGCTAATCACCTACTAACATCTTGATTAATGATCTGAAACTAAAATCACAAGATTATTAGTACACATAACTACATGAGTTAATCATCATCAAAACTAGAGTGGAAGGGCCTTTGGGCCAACAATCTCCCCCTTTTTGGTGATGACAAAACTCATGGAGTTATATATGCATGGATTAAAGTTAAGCTTCAGAGAAGCTCCCCCTTAACTCATGCATAGGAATAAACAAGTAGATATGCAATGTAAGCTCTTAAACATGTATGCATAGACATGCATAAAACAAGGTACCAAATACAAAAACATGCTCTTGATACCAAACATATGAAATGCATCATGCATAAAACGTGCTCTTGATGCCAATAAAAACATGTTCTTAAATAATGCTCTTGATACTAATTAAACAATTAAACTCTAATTAAACAATTAAATGACAAACTAATAAATAAAAGAAAACATGCATATAAAACATGCATAAACTACAATACTTCTCCCCCTTTTTGTCAATCATCAACAAAGGGGTCCAAGTAAAAAAAACATTCTTCTCCCCCTTTTTTTCGAAACAAAGAAACAATAAAGGGTTTAAAAGCAATAAAATAATGTTTTCCCCTTTTTTGTTTAAAACACAAAGGATGTAAATAAGGGGTGACAATCAATTAAGATATCAATTAAAAATTTGTCAAAGTAAAGCATCTAGACACCAATTGAAAGGAAACATAAAAAAAATATTGATACTAATTTTAAGCAAAACACATAAAAATCTTGATACCAATTGAAATTAAACATAATAAATTTTGAATGTCTAAACAAAAATTTTGATACCAATTGTAAATATTTTTCATTTTGAACATATGATACCAAATTGAAATTTTCAATCATAAAGTATGGGAGTGAAAATCAAATACCAATTGAAAGATGAAATACAAGTTTTCTCCCCCTTTATGAAATACCAAATGAAATAATGAATAAGCTTGTATATGGATACCAATTGAAAACTAGTCAATTGAAACAAAATGTCATTATAAAACAAGCTTTATCATGATCAAAATTTGTGCTCTAAGTGTAGGTTCACCTAGAGGGGGGTGAATAGGTGATGACTAATCTAATGGTCACTTAATGCCAAATAATGCGGAAGTATAAACTATTATGACCTAAACTAAACTATTACACTGAACACCACATATAACACAAGAGTATTGCCGAATTCCCCATGAAGGGCTCTGGACAAACTCCTCTAGATTCCCCTTGATAAGGGTTGAGGTGTCGCGTTGGCTCTCTTGGTTAAATATAAGTGTTAGCAAACAACCCAAGCATGTATATCAAATAAGCACAAATGTATATCATGCATATAAAGATAAAGACAAGATAAGTATGCAAGATATAAACAAAGAGACAAAGAGAGAGAGAGTGAGCAATCGCAAACACAAGGGATTTGTTTCGAGGTTCAAGCACACTTGCTCTACATCCCCGCCTTCGACACGCGAAGGATTTCCACTATAATCGATCCTAATGGATCACCCGGTGCCGCAACACCTACAACTCTCGGACTCCCTAGTCCGTACACACCGCAAGCCCACCGGCTCGCCGAGGCCGTACCTCAAACAAAGAGTTCGCACCCGAACTCGAAACACCAAGTACCCACTAGGACCCGAAACAATGCGAACACACACGTCCGCCTCCTCAAAGAACAAAGATGAACTTTGGTGATCACAACTCTTGATCACCTAAAATCCTCTCACAAAAACACTCCTATAGGATGAATAGCTCAATGGGTTGCTCAAGTGTATGTGAGAAAAATAAGGATGAGAGTGGTGGAGGAAAACTCAAAGAATCTCTTTTAACACTCTTGATAAAAACTCCCCTTTTGATTGGAAGTATTTGCACTCAATTTTGTGGAGAAAAACCTCTGAAAAGAGTAGGAAAAACTGGCTCTAAAAGTCTCCAAAAATCTTGGTGAAAAACAATGCCCAAACCCTCAAATTTATAGGCTAAGAAAAACTAGCCGTTGGGGTTCTGTCAGGCCTGTCGGTCGACCGCCCGGCCGACCGGCCAACGGTCATATTTCAGACCGTTTGAGCCATCGGTCGACCGAGCCAGGATAAAGAGAGCAACCTCTCTGTCCGGTCGACCGCGCGGTCGGCCAGGGCCTTTCCAGAGAGCAGAGCTCTCTGGACGGTCGACCGGGTCGGTCGGCCGGCCATCCTGCAGAACTGGCGTGCACGTCTGTGCACATCGGTCGACCGGGTCAGTCCACCGGCTGAAGCCAGGTCAGGTCTGAACTAGGGATTAAAAACTTGGTATTTTGGCTCACATAAAAATCCCATAAAATACTGAAAAATATACAAAATAGTTTTACCAATATACTTTGATAAACAAACATGCTTGCACAAAATCGAGGCATGTTACAAATGATTTGGACTATTTTTGTAACTTGGAAATATTGGCTCAATTGAAAACTTGTATTTTTCTAAAACTTGTTTTTCAAACTTCTTCATGATACAAAAACAAGATATTTTGAATTCATTAAAGCATAGTGTGTATGGATATGATCCACTACACAAATAAGATATCTATGTTTTTGACATTAAGCATTAAACATGGTTTTGGTTTCAAAAGACATGTACATGAGAAACACCAAAAATCAAAATAGTATTTTTCAAAATGAAAGTCTTTTCTAAATCTGAAAATTCTTTTATGAAAAGACAACTAAATCAAGAGAGTGTGTGTGATAAATACTTGAGCAATCCACCAACTATTCTATCCTTTACATTTTATCTAAAAGCAAAAATCTTATACCTAGACACAAGTCTTCATCTTCTTGAAGTCTTCACTTGAAGCCTTCTCATCTTCTAGACTTGGTCCAAACACGATCCAACGAGCTCAACTCTTGATGTGGTCTTGATGCATAGGCTCGTGAATCAACCGGTGCTAGCTCCAAAACTTGACTTTAAATCCTTTATTGAAGCTCCACACCTACTAAGATCTTGATCATAAATCTGTCATTAATTAAACACAAGATTATTAGTACTATAACTACATGAGTTGATCATCATCAAAACTAGAGTGATGGGCCTTTGGGCCAACAATCTCCCCCTTTTTGATGATGACAAAACTCATGAAGTTATATATGCATGGATTAAAGTAAGGCTTCAAAGAGGCTCCCCCTTAACTCATGCATAACAAACAAATAATAAATATGCAATGTATGCTCATAAACATGTATGCAAATCAAGGAGATAAACATGCACTCAAGCATAAAATAAATCAAAAATTCTTTTTCTCCTATTTGCAAAACAAAACATATATGCATAAACATAAATCCTTTAACCACAAAAGCATGCATATATACCAAATACCTCTCCCCCTTTTTGTCAATCATCAACAAAGGGGTTAAAGTAAAACAAAATCATCAAATTTTTCTCCCCCTTTTTGTCTGAAACAAAGAACCAAAGAAGGGTAAATCAAATCAATCAAGAAAGGTTATATGCGATATACATTCATGAAGAGGAAGACGCTAAGTTAGCTTCCCTACACATATGCATTACATGAAGAAGGGATGACAAGCCCCAATTCACATAACACATATTATGTAATGCATAAGAGGAGATGTGAAGCTCTCCCTACACACGTGTACCACATAAAGAAGAGTTGTTAAGCTTCTCAATATACAATACACTCAACATGAATCTATATGTAGAAGAGATGTTAAGCTCTCCTTGCATATAGGCAATACAAATCAAAAATTTTGAATTTTTCTTATAAAACAAAATTTTGAATTTTCTCAATAAAACAAATCTTGAAAATTTTTCTTAAAATATTTATTTTCTTATCATAAACAATTTTGTGCTTTAAACATGTAAAACAATTTTAACTCAAGCACAAATAACTCAAATATATGTATGAAAAATGAGTATACCAAATGAAATTGATACATACATATATGGGGAAACAAAATATGAGTATATACAAAAGAAGTTCATATTGATACCAATTGAAAATATCCAATGATACCAATAGAAAAATAAGCTTAAGTGTCTACATCATATAATCTACCACATGAAGAACTCGAACTAGTTAAATGAAAATGTTTGAAAACTAGTACGGAATCCTTCAATCAAGGAATAAAATAAAAATATTTTCATGAAATATGTGTAAATCACATGAAAATGGCAATGAAGCTCAATATTCCTTTAAATAAGACAATGTGAAAATTATCATAAATTTTGAAAACATAAAAATCACCACAAAATTTTTATTAAAAAATTATATTTCAAGGTATATGTATGTTTTGACAACACAAGAAGTATACATACATATCCATAAACACAATTGAGTTCATATATATAGATTTGCATGAAAGGCAAATGACTCAAGAGGTATCCATGTATATCTTAAAGTTTGACAAAATAAACATATACATGAAATGAAAACACATGATCATAAAATAAATCCAAAAAGGGAATACAAGTTTAAAAATGTAGGATTATCAAAACTAGGCTATACTAGCACACCAAATAGGCACAAATAAGCAATCAAACCTAACCATATATAGATTTATTTGTGACCCATAATATGTACAAGTATAAATCCTAGTGTTGACAAAAACTAACATTTAAACTAATATTCAATTCATGAAGCATCAAATCTTGAGAATACAAAAGAATTTATCCAATGGATTAAAAATAGGATCATGTGTATAACTTATAAACTAATTGAAGAATAAATAACTAGTATAAAATAGTTTTTGAACAACTAGTTAAAAATCCTTCAAATACATCAAATCATATGTTTTTCATAAAACATAACTAAGTACATAAAGATTTAATCACTCATGGTCTATAAATCTCAAAATGATCATGAAACTAAGTCATGAAATAATAAATGAAGATGTGAGTGTTAAAAGATCATGTAAATAGCATTTTTATGAAAATAGTCATTTAAGCTCAAAAAGATCATAAGTCACATTTTAATAATGAAAAATCATTTTTCATTAAAACACTAATCTTCATGGTATATGTATGATTTATCCAAAACTAACAATACACATACATATCCCAAACATAAAAGAGTCTATTAAAGGTATTTGCATGAAGGCAAGAGACTCAAAAAGGATATACATGTATATTTATTAGATTTGCATAAAAATGCATATTAATGAAGTAAAAACACGAAAATTGGCAAAACAAGTGTAATTGAGGAAATCATCAAAACTAGCCTATACATGTGCATATAGTGGGTACAAATGAGCATGAAGTGCAAATATATATAAATCAAATGTAACTCACTATTTGTACATGAATAATACAAGTTTTGATAAAAACTACATTTAAGCATGTTTTTACCACATGAAGCACAATAAGAACACAAAACATGAACATGCTATGAATATGATATAAGTAAAAGCATGTACATAAAAAGTAGGAGTTTAGAGATTGTTACCAACTCTAAAGCTCCAAGCATGGTGGTCTTCCCACCAAAACCTCCTTGATAGCGGTGCTCCAAATATGTGTCCTTTTAGTTCAAGTGCACCCACCATCAAGGCACCAAATCTCTCACGTTTTGTGAGAGCCCTCACCTACATCAAATACACAAGGTGGGAATTTTGGTACCCATATTTTCTTGGGTCCTTTGGGGTTAGTCTTGTAAGGAACCCAAAAATTCTTATTATTAGCAAAATTAAAATGATGCAACATGTCATAACAAAATTTTGCTAAATGGCCTTTGCGGCCACAATGTGTACATGTGTACACCTTAGGATGCTTATGTGTAGGAGTGTGATCATGACGTGCAACATAAGCATATGCATGATGATGTGGTGCATGAATGTGTGGAGTTTGTTTCTTTGAAAACATTGACTCCAACCTAGTATGGTTAAATGCACAAGAGTTCAAAGTTGAACTCAAACAATCCATTTTATTTTTCAAATCTTTAATCTCATTAGTGGTGGCATGTAAAGCATGATGAGATAAAGAATCATTTTTCTTTTTCTTTTTAGAAACAAAATCTTTTTCTTTTTCACAAATTTTTCTTTTTAAAGACTTATTTTCTTGAAAAACAACTTCTTTTTATTTTTCTACCAAATCAATTTTATTTTTCAAAGTATTGTTTCCTTCATACAAATCATTCAATTTTGAAAATAAGGAAACATTCTCATTTTTTAAATCTTCCTTTTCTTTTTCTAAGCATGCAATCTTATTTCTAAATGAATCTTGTTCTATATGCATGCAATCAAATTTCTTTTTCAATTTTTTATTTTCCTTTTTAATCATGTCATATTTCTTAAGCAATAATTGACAAAATGTAGAGAGCTCTTCATATGACATGCTATTATCCTCATCCTCGGATTCGGTAGTTACCTCAAGGGGGTTATCCCCTTGGACCATATAGCACTTGTTGGAGGTGTTGCTTCCAACGTCCGAATCGCTCCCCGCATAATATAGATCCTTTTCGCCAAGGGAGGTGATGATGTTCCAAGCTACAAAAGCTGAATCAATGTTAGAAAGCCTAGATAAATAATCATCATTTAGGGTTGACTTTAAAGCATTAAGGGCTTTTGCATTAGCCTCAAGATTCTTGCCATTTAAACAATAATCATTAGTGATGGCAAGGTAACATGAATGCCTAGGGCCTTGAGGTACAAAGATATCTTAACCTTCCAAACTTGGATGTTAAGAATGTCAAAGGTGGGTGGTGACATGAAGTCCATGGTATGTGTATAAAAAATATTGTGATCAGCCTAGAAATGAGGATCTTTAACTTTAGGTTGTTAGACCCAACTCAGAGTACCAAGCTCTATACCAATTGTAGGTTCACCTAGAGGGGGGTGAATAGGTGATGGCTAATCTAATGGTCACTTAATACCAAATAATGCGGAAGTATAAACTATTATGATCTAAACTAAACTATTACACTGAACACCATGTATAACACAAGAGTGTTGCCGAATTCCCCGTGAAGGGCTCTGGACAAACTCCTCTAGATTCCCCTTGATAAGGGTTGAGGTGCCGCGTTGGCTCTCTTGGTTAAATACAAGTGTTAGCAAACAACCCAAGCATGTATATCAAATAAGCACAAATGTATATCATGCATATAAAGATAAAGACAAGATAAGTATGCAAGATATAAACAAAGAGACAAAGAGAGAGAGTGAGCAATCGCAAACACAAGAGATTTGTTTCGAGGTTCGAGCACACTTGCTCTACATCCCCGCCTTCGACACACGAAGGATTTCCACTATAATCGATCCCATGGATCACCCGGTGCCGCAACACCTACAACTCTCGGACTCCCTAGTCCGTACACACCGCAAGCCCACCAGCTCGCCGAGGCCGTACCTCAAACAAAGAGTTCGCACCCGAACCCGAAACACCAAGTCCCCACTAGGACCCGAAACAATGCGAACACACACGTCCGCCTCCTCAAAGAACAAAGATGAACTTTGGTGATCACAACTCTTGATCACCTAAAATCCTCTTACAAAAACACTCCTATAGGATGAATAGCTCAATGGGTTGCTCAAGTGTTTGTGAGAAAAATAAAGATCAGAGTGGTGGAGGAAAACTCAAAGAATCTCTTTTAACACTCTTGATAAAAACTCCCCTTTTGATTGGAAGTATTTGCACTCAATTTTGTGGAGAAAAACCTCTGAAAAGAGTAGGAAAAACTGGCTCTAAAAGTCTCCAAAAATCTTGGTGAAAAACAATGCCCAAACCCCCAAATTTATAGGCTAAGAAAAACTAGCCGTTGGGGTTCTGTCAGGCCTGTCGGTCGACCGCCCGGCCGACCGGCCAACGGTCATATTTCAGACCGTTTGAGCCATCGGTCGACCGGCCGGTCGACCGAGCCAGGATACAGAGAGCAACCTCTCTGTCCGGTCGACCGCGCGGTCGGCCGGGGCCTTTCCAGAGAGCAGAGCTCTCTGGATGGTCGGCCGAGTCGGTCGGCCGGCCATCCTGCAGAACTGGCATGCACGTCTGTGCACGTCGGTCGACCAGGTCAGTCGACCGGCTAAAGCCAGGTCAGGTCTGAACTAGGGATTAAAAACTTGGTCTTTTGGCTCACATAAAAATCTCATAAAATACTGAAAAATATACAAAAATAGTTTTGCCAATATACTTTGATAAACAAACATGCTTGCACAAAATCAAGGCATGTTACAAATGATTTGGACTATTTTTGTAACTTGAAAATATTGGCTCAATTGAAAACTTGTATTTTTCTAAAACTTGTTTTCCAAACTTCTTCATGATACAAAAATAAGATATTTTGAATTCATTAAAGCATAGTGTGTATGGATATGATCCACTACACAAATAAGATATCTATGTTTTTGACATTAAGCATTAAACATGATTTTGGTTTCAAAAGACATGTACATGAGAAACACCAAAAACCAAAATAGTATTTTTCAAAATGAAAGTCTTTTCTAAATCTGAAAATTCTTTTATGAAAAGATAACTAAATCAAGAGAGTGTGTGTGATAAATACTTGAGCAATCCACCAACTATTCTATCCTTTACATTTTATCTAAAAGCAAAAATCTTATACCTAGACACAAGTCTTCATCTTCTTGAAGTCTTCACTTGAAGCCTTCTCATCTTCTAGACTTGGTCCAAACACGATCCAACGAGCTCAACTCTTGATGTGGTCTTGATGCATAGGCTCGTGAATCAACCGGTGCTAGCTCCAAAACTTGACTTTAAATCCTTTGTTGAAGCTCCACACCTATTAAGATCTTGATCATAATCTGTCACTAATTAAACACAAGATCATTAGCACTATAACTACATGAGTTGATCATCATCAAAACTAGAGTGATGGGCCTATGGGCCAACACTAAGATATATGAATATAATAAGCACAAATAAAAAACATATATATGTATGAAAAATTAGATACCAATTGAAATTGATACTATTTGAAGTGCAAGCATACATACATAAAAATATATATGAGAATACAAGAAATGTCAATATTGATACCAATTGAAAGAATCCAATGATATCAATTGAAACAACAATAATATCAAATGTATATCTCATATTACCTACCACCCATTCATGCACAAGTTTGAAAGACATTCAAGAAGGGTATACATGGCATGGTCTCCTAACCAACCGCCCTTAGAAGGTAGGGGTTTTCAAAAATAGGTTTGAAAATAGAGTACGTTTGAAAATCTCTACCATAAGAAGAATATGAACTAGTTAAATGGGAAATCTTGTTAACTAGTACGAAATCCTTCAAGAAAGGAATAAAACATAAATATTTTTCATGAAACACATGTAAATCACATGGCACTAAACACTCAAATTTCATAAAACATGTATCATACTCATAAAAATAGAATCATGAGAAAACTAATAAAGTGAGTGAACAAATATTATGTGACACATATCAACATGAAAATATTCAATTAAGCTCAATTAAGATATTCCTTAAAACATGAAACATGAAAATCTAAAATTTTCAATAAAACTAATTTTTACTTCAAGGCATATGTATGCTTTGACAACACAAAAAGTATACATACATATCCCTAAACACAATTTGAGTCCATAATAAAGATTTGCATGAAAAGCAAATGACTCAAGGGGTATACATGTATATCTTAAAGTTTGGCAAAATAAACATATACATGAAGTGAAAACACATGATTATAAAACATATCCAAAATGGGGAATACAAGTTAGAATGCATGAATCATCAAAACTAGACTATACTAGCACATCTAATGGGTACAAATAAGCATTCAAGCACAAACATATATAAAGATTTATTTGTGGCCCACTATATGTACAAGTATAAATCCTAGTCTTAATAAAAACTAACATCTAAACAAGTAATCAAATCATGTAGCATAAAACGGGACATAAATCATCATGATAAACATAAAAATGATCATTATGTAAATCCACATGCTATTAGAGCTATGATATACATAATAGCTAAACAATGGTGAGAACACAACATTTGGGTCCATCTAAACATGGGTGATCTCAAAAGCTATACATGCATGTCAAAGGTCTAATAGTCATGGTATACAACATACTAATCAAAATATGAAGCATTAAAACAAAAATCATAAACGTACATATGGTCATTATGTATATGCATGTGCATTAGATTTAGTGCATACATATTAGTTAAAAACAAGGTGAGAACACATAGATATAAATCCATGTAAGCAAGAAGTGTCTTAAGTAACTAAACATGTATATTACTAATCTAATAAACATGGTATAAGCATAATGAACAATAAACCATGGCATGCTATAAATCGATGAACATGAAAAGCATGCAAATATAAAGGGAGTTAGAGATTGATACCAAAACCGATGAAGGCACCTCTCTAGTTCTCCAAACCAATAGTGGTTCTCTCCACCAAAGTCCCCTTGAAAGTGATGCATCCAAATTATTTTCTTTAAGCACGGAACGCATCCACTTCAAGGCACCGCTACTCTCACGTGATGCCAGAGCCCACACCTACATCAAAAATTTTAGGGGTGGTCTTTGGTACCTATTTTCTTTTGAGTCCATAGGGGTTAGTATCTTTCCTAACCCAAACAAGATTATTTGCTAAATTTTCAACATGTAAACGATCATAGCAAAATTTAGCAAGGTGGCCTTTTCGACCACAATGTGTACACATGTACACATGGGCATACATAGTGTGAAGTTTGTGATTGTGATGAGCATGTGTATGCCGTGTATGGTGTGCATGCAAAGATGGAACTTGTTTCTTACGAACCAAGGTTTTCAAGCGGGTAGATTTAAAGTACATTGGCTTAAAGTGGAGCCCAAACAATCTACACTTTTCTTCAAAACATTTATGTCATTTTCAATACTAGAAGATAAAGTGGAGCATGCAAAAGATGTGCTAGGTGAAGTTACACTAGCATGGCAAATATGTGAAGACAATTCAATTTTCAAAGATTCATTTTTCTTTAAAACAAAATCTAATTCTTTTGTAATGAAATCAATTTCATTTTTCAATACAAGGTTATCTTTTAAAACAAAATCTAATTTAGAAGATAAAACCTCATTGTTTTTCACAACATCATCACAATTATTTTTGCTTTTCAAAAATTCATTTTCCTTTAGGACAAGGTCAAGTTGAGATTTAAGTGAGTCACGTTCACTAGTCATCTCTTCCTTTTCTTGCAAAATCACTTCAAAACTAGAACACAAATCCTTTAATTCTTCTTTTAGTTCAAAATTGTTCTTTTTCAACAAATCATGTTTTTCCAAAAAAATTCAAGCTTTTGAGCAAGTTCCATATTCAATGTTTGAACTTCAAAACAACCATGGCAATAAGAACTAGAGCTATCATCTAGTTGAGAATCCGATTGTACCTCAAGGGAGTTTTTCCCTTGGACCATGAGGCAATGCTCGTCGGACTTGTCTCTCCTAGATCTTCTCAACTTGTTGATTATCCTTGGTAGCTCGGGAGAAGTCAAAATGCTCCAAACTGCAAAAGCCGAATCATAATGAGCAAACACGTGTAAAAGATCTTCATTAAGAGATGCTCTAAGTGTCTTAAGTGCGAGTGCATTTGCCTTTTTATGCTTGCTAGTATTAGGATAGGATTCTTGAGTAGTGGCTTGATAAACTAGATGTCCTAGGCTATTTAAATGACTACTCATCTTGGCCTTCCAGATATCATGTCTAGGAAAATCAAACATAGGAGGGCTATCCATGAGTGCAAACTAAATGTGTGCAAATGAAAAAAAATGCAAATGAAGATTAGCAAACCAAGATCTCACTCCTAGGTGGTTAAACCTAAATATCAGGAGCGTAGGCTCTGATACCAATTGAAATCACCTAGAGGGGGGTGAATAGGTGATAATGCTAATCTAGAGAACTTAATGCAGAATTTGAAAACTAATTGCAATAACAAGAGATGCATACTCAAATAAGCCAAGCAATTGAATATGAATGAACAATATGAATTGATGCAAGGCACAATATAGAGAGAGAGTAAGAGCCAAGGGATCAAGCGCAAACAACAAGATATGTTTCGAGGTTCGAGCACCCAGCTCTACATCCCCGCCTTCACACAGAAGGATTTCTAGTCCACTAGCTTGTCCATAAAGGACTCCCACAAAGGGAACCTCCAACGAGGATTTGGAGCAATACTATCACAAGGAGTACTCAACTCCTCTCCTTACAAACACAGTCTCCTCCTTGAGGCACAACACCAAGCCAACAAACAATCACCTCACAACTTGAGGGATAAGCACAAAGCTACACAAGGATCACCTCACCACTTGAGGGATACAACCCAAATGCACAACCTCCTCAACACAATAAGGGAAAGGCACAAAGCCACGCAAAGATTGGGTTTACAACTTGGTGATCAAAAGACCACAAACAATCTCTTTTCCTACACAAAGATCCTATAGAATAAGATAGTTGTAGCTCAAGTGAGGAGAAAACCAAAGGAATGGAAATCAAAAACTCAAAGAAAATACTTGGGAAAAACTAGAAACCAAGATAAAGAAGTTGAATCAAACACTTTTCCCAAAAACTCTTTTCTTTGATTTACCAAACCCTAGCAAAAACACCAAATAGATTGTTCAATTTAAAGCCCAAAAACTTCTTTTGATTGTTGTGAAAACACTGGAGAGTCAGGAAAAATTAGCACTAAAAATCTTAGAGAAAACCTCTTTCCAATGGGGTATTTATAGCCCCCAGAAAATTATAGCCGTTGGCAGCAGAAACTGCCAAAATGAACTACCGGTCGACCGGTCGGTCGACCGGCCAACGGTCACTTTTTGACCGCTGGCAGCTACCGGTCGACCGGGCGGTCGACCGTCCCCAGAACCAGAGAGCAACAGCTCTCTTGCCGGTCGACCGCTCGGTCGACCGTGCGCAACCCGAGAGCAACCTGCTCTCAGTCGGTCGACAGTGCGGTCGACCGACTTATGGGTAAGCCAGCGTGCACGTATCCGTGCACGTCGGTCGACCGCTACGGTCAACCGGCTACTTGGTCCGCTCGACCGTCCGGTCGACCGACCTAGCCTGGCAGCAGCAGTTTTGGTCAGAAAAACATGTAATTTTTAATCCTTAAAAATTCTCATAAATCTTCTAAAAATACACAAAAATAGTTTTATCATTTTCCATTGATATACAAACTTGTGTTAAAAATTTCAACACAAATTTCAAACATTTTGAACCATTTTTCTGTTATAGAAATTTTGCCAAAAACCGAAAACCATATTTTCTAAAACTTGGATTTTTGAATTGAAAATACGTTTTGTCTAAAACTCATCTAAATACAAAAACATGATATTTAAACACTTTGAAGCAAGTTGCATATGGACGGAAATCCAATATACAAGAAACATATACATATCCATGTTTTTTACTTTAATTCCAAAATATGTTTTGTTTAAAATACTAAAACACTAAACTCATGAAATAGACTATCAAACTAAGTTTGTCTAAGAAGTTGAAGCATGCATGTATATAGAACAAATCTAATATACATTAAACCATGTAAACTTATTTTGAATCTATCTATTCATGAAAATCAAGATCGGTTAAACCAATCAAACCGAAAACCAAAACGGAAACATGAAACGTGTGTGTTGTGAACTTGAGCATATCATACTATTCTAATCTTTACAAATGGATCTAAAACTCAAACTAAACTAGGTACCGATGTCTTCTTGTAGAGCGTCGTCTTCAAGCCGACTCGATCCAAAACTTCGTGAACCACCGAGCTTGACTCCAATGAGTGCTATATATGATCTTGTCGCTCAGGCTCTTGAATCACTATGTGAAAGCTTCCAAATCATCTTTGATGAAGCTAATCACCTACTAACATCTTGATTAATGATCTGAAACTAAAATCACAAGATTATTAGTACACATAACTACATGAGTTAATCATCATCAAAACTAGAGTGGAAGGGCCTTTGGGCCAACAACTGCCTCTTTAGAACTTCTAACTCAGTGGGTGCCATTCTGTATGGGGCTTTAGATATTGGGATTGTGCCCGGAATGATATAAATGGAGAACTCAATTACTCTATCGGGTGGAAGTCCTGAGATCTCCTTAAATACTTCTGGAAACTCATTCCAAACTGGTACTCCCTTTTCCTGGATTTTAACAGTAGTCATCTGTGTTTTTCCCTTGGCAGGTTTATGTTCTCCTTCAAATTGGAACTCAGGCTGAAGCGGTATTCTGAAAATAACTTTCTTGTTTCGACAATCAATAACTGCATGGTATTTGCTGAGCCAAGTCATGCCTAAGATTACATCGTACCCTTTAGTATCTAGTACGAGCATATCCACTGCTAGTGTCCTATTACACAGTTCCACCGGACAATCGACACAAATTCTATTAGAGATGACTACCCCATTACCGGTACTAATCTCCCACTGGTGGTCTAAATATTCAACAGGTATAGAGTGCAGAGCAGTGAAACTATCTGATATGTAACAATGAGAAGCGCCAGAATCAAAGAGGGCTAAGACAGGTTTAGAGTGCACCATAATCTTACCTGTTACCACCTCTCCAGAAGTTTGGGCCTCTTCCACTGTCAAGTTGTAGGCTCGTCCTCTACCACGACCTGTTGTTGTTCTGCCTCCCCTTGAAGCTGGGCGAAAAACTCGTTGTGGTGGAGGGAGAGGGGTTCTCTTAACCACTGGTCCTGGGTTCCTCTGTCCAATGGCTACTGGAGGTGCCGGTAGGGTTCGGTTCATCATCCCAGTTCTCTTATGGGGACAGCCTTCTATTGTGTGATCACCAGATGCACACGCTAGGCATAATCCATTGGCCCTACGACACTCTTGCTGTGTGTGGCCCGTCCTCTGGCAATAAGCACATATAGGAGGTGTTTGAGTTATCTGAAGAGGGGTTAATCGAAATGGTCTTCTAACCATTGGGGCCTTTACAGCTCTGACTGGACCTCCTCTACCTAGTTGCTGAAATGGCCTCTTCATGGCCTATTTCCTCATCTGATCAAGATTCTTTTTCTCCAATCCTCGCTCCACCTCTCGAGCTACAGTGAGGACCTGGGAATATGTTTTCAGCTGTTGTGGAATCAAAAGTACTTGAATATCCATTTGCAAGCCCTGCTGAAATCTGTTTGCCTGTTTCTCTTCGTCGGCTATCATATACAGAGCAAAACGACTCAGCCTTAAGAACTCAGCAGCATATTCATCAACAGATAGATTCTATTGTTGAAGTTGGATGAATTGCTCTTCCATCTCCTTCTGAGCTGTGGTAGGGAAGAATCTATTATAAAATCTTTTAGAAAACTGGTCCCAAGTGATGGGTTTACCCAGTCTCGCTTCTTCAGCTAGCCACCAGGTTCTAGCCACATCCTTTAGTTGGATCTTGGCGACCTCCACCTGATCTTCCTCTGGAACCCGTGCTGCCTTCAAGAGGTATGTGGTGTCGATCAGCCATTGCTCAGCATTTAGCGGTCTCTCTCCCCCTGTAAATATTGCCGGCTGCAACCGCCTGAAGTCTGACACGTTGCCTGGCTCCGTTCCTGAGGAGCTATTATCAAGCCTTGTCGAAGGAGTTCTGTCTGCCTTTGTTGATTCTCCACCATATTTTGGATAACCCTAAGAATATCTACATTTCCCCCTGCGGGTCCGTCCTGTGGCTGCCCGGAGTTGTTACGTTCTGCCCTTCTATCCATATCTATGTTGGTAAAAGATGTCTGGAAAGAGGAGTGAAAGCAAAAGATAGATGGACTTTAGGAATCAAGGGATGGAATATCAAGAAGGAATGGATAACTTTGTATATTGCAGTTGAAATGTATAACCGAAACTCATGTATTCCAACTGCAAATTAAGATCCCATTAATTTGCAGTTTGGTGTACTATAGGTGTGAGAGCCTGGCTCTGATACCAACCTGTAACGCCCCGATCCGGTGGGTATGGAGACGCTACTGCAATGTATATACGCAGGTCAGAAATACCCTCACGTATGTACGCTAAGCATCAGTACAAGAAGGAATCAGAATACGAAAGTATGTGGTATATATACATTCCAACTTAAGGATTACAAAGTTATCACAGAGCGTGATATATTAGTACATGTACATTATATCACAGCAAAGTACAGAAGTAAGAATTACAATTTGTACAGCAAAAAGGTGCTCACGGGCTGAGAAGAAGATTCCCGAGCTTGCAGGAAGATTTGAGAACAGAAGGAGTTGGGACTAGTTGGCTTGCGCCGAGAGATAAGCTTGATCTTCGGTGGATGGCTCCACTTCAATCCAAGCTTCAGAACCTGAACATGCAAGTCCAGGGGAGTCAGAAACTCCCTAACAAATATTCAGGTGAATGCCAAGTGTCGTACAGAGATAAGTATATATGTGTATTGATATAACCAAACAGTATTAAGCATCAAGAACTGTGTCGGGTGTACATGTATAGTAAGCATGAAATGGAGATATAGAATGAAAGTGATAAGACCTGAATAAACCTACAATTACTACTTTTAATATTTGTACTTATTACTCATTCTACCCATATATCTAGGTATGTGCAATAGCGTTCCAGCACACATACATCCACATATGAGTAAATCGAGGCTGTTATTGGAAACCAACGGGGGTATCAACGAACGATGTTTACAGTGGGTCCCGTACATGCCCGGGACCACGGTCCAGTACGTTCCATTGCTGGTGTATGGAACCGGCCGCAAGGCCTACAGGAGGGTCTTATAGAATGCCCTTATCAAGATGGTACCAAGAAGGAGGGAGCCAGCACTCCCCTCGGTCGCCTGGAGGCCCACAGGTCAGATCGAAAATTTTAGTTGCACAACATACCTAGTGCCACTGTAAACACGAACATATATTGATAGCCGCAAGTTTCCCCCGACCCGATGCAAGTTGTTCCTTTTATGATTTATTATGTAATTATCAATTTACGGGAAAGCAAGAGCATGACAAGATCAGGATTTTAGGAGTTCAAGAGTACATGAGCATGAGTATTATAATTTCAAGTTACCGTATATAATACAGGATAGCAAGTACAAGATTTTCATAAATATGACAATCTAAAATCAGGTATCAACATGTCATAACGGGGCAAGTATCAAGTAGTAGTATATCAGGTGTCATAAGACATATGACTGGGAGGTGATATTAGGAAGGTGACAAGTGACAGCATGTTACATGCAAGTATGTCAGAAAAATAATATAATACTAGTAAACATGACGAAGCGGAAAATCCAGAGAAAGCGAGAACACTCGCCTAAAACTTCAAAAAACACCGGGAAATCCCAAGCTCCGGAGTCTAGGTAACCAACGCATTCAATAACCAATATTATATATAAAAAAGAGAAGGAGAAGGATGAATCAGAAGAAAAGGGAGAATGAAGATGCAGGGGTCACAGACGCAGGGGGGTTGTACCGCGTTGATGCGAGAGTCGGTCAGCGGCACTGGTCGACACCGGTTTTAAAGATTTACAACTTAATTCAGAAAAATTTCAGAAAATCATTAAAAGTCTAGAATATTAAAAAAATAATATTTGAAACTGAAATTAGTCAAATCTGAATACCAAAAAGGTCAAATCATGTCGTACTGCTATATGAGTAAGAATTTAAATAACAGAAAATAAGAAAATACGCTCCAAAAATCAGGACACATAGCTGTGCACGTATTCTAAGGATGGGGTGTTACACCCTTGTATTTGGTTGGCACTTTGAAGAAAGCCCCATGTTTGTTATTCACGCTTTAATGCACCATAAAGGATGGTCTTATTGAAGTGTGCAGTGATGTCAGAGTATGAATTGCAGATATAGAACCGCTATCTACATCAGTACCAGTATCTGACGGTACAGAATCAAAAACTAACGCAGAAAAGTAAGCCAAATTTAAATCTTCATTAATGAACTACTCGCTTACATCATTGGAGGTGTTATTAAAGTCGAGCTTATCAATACTCATTACAAAATAATTCAGTTCTCAGAACATTCTTTTTCTGGTTCTAGCTCAGCATCAGCATCGTTACTAGAGTCAGGATCTGTTGGCGATGGATTCTTAAAAGTCTCGAGAGAATTATGGTAGAGGAGGGAGTATGTGAAATAATTCTTTACCCCCTTGAATGGATGCGTTTTAACAATCAACATTCTTACTTCTCCTTTTTCATCTGCATATTTCATTACCTGATGAAGGGTGGATAGGATGATGGAGTTGCAGTGAATCCATGGACATCCCAGCAATAGGTTGTATGACATGTCTGCATCAATTACATAACACATCACCTCTGACTTTAGGTCTCTGATCTGATATCTGAGCTTGATCTTACCTATTGGATGTGTACCATTGGCGTTAAAGCCATAAATGGTAGTCTGGGTGGCACTCAACTGATGGACGGGAATCTCTAAGTATTGCACGACCCTGCGGGGCATAATGCTCAGCGCGGATTCTAGATCAACTTGAATGTGACTCACTTCAGATGACCCAATGTACCACGTGTAATACAAGGGTTTGTCTTGTTTCTCTTTTATTTGCATGTCTTCTAGTATGAATGTAATGCAAGAAAACTTTGAGGTTCAATGACAATGCCTTTCATCATTCTCCTTATGCACAGCTAAAATATGGGATATGAAAGCCTCTGAATCCGCTAATGCCCCTCTAAAAGCTTCCCTTGTCAATTTGGAGAGTTTTAGGAGCTTATAGAGAGTGATCTGGGTTAGGATATTGACCAGTTGAGTCAAAACTTCAAAGCAGAATGAAGTTGATGATCTTTCTGCATTATCTTTTGGAGAGCTTTGGAATAACGAAGCTCTTTCTGCTTTTCCATGAGTTGCCTTATGGGCTGTTTGGTTGCCTCCTTGGTTGGCTTGGATGAACTCGCCACTGCCTCATCGTACTTTTTTTAAGTATTGTTAGTCAGTCAGGGTTCCTACCATAGGAGGGGCCTCTTTCTCTACAGCCAGAACAATTTTCTCTTCTTCTGAGTCAGTAAGAGAGGTAACATCTGTCTCAGGTTCTCTTGAAGAAGAGCACACCATGTTGTAAGAAGATGCTCTTGCTTTATCTTTGGACTTCATATTGGTTACAGTATCCACTGTTGATTTTGAATAATGTCAGAATGAACCAACATTATTTCTTCGCGAGGAGTTGGAACAAGGACTAAACCCTTCTCCTCCTTCTAGTGGGGATCAGTATTGACCACCTTAGTTTTCTTTTTAGAATGGGAACCAATCCGGCTGACACTGACGGGAGATCCCTACCGAATTGAAGGGATGTCATATTAGCAGTCACCTTCTTTGGTTTCGGGCGGAGTTTGAGAACATCTGCATCTATCAAAACTTGAAAAATATATTTGAAGATGTAGCAGTTCTTTGTAGGATGTCTCACCATTATGCGATACAAGCAGTAGTTGGGATCATCTGTCTTGCCCACCTCTTCAGGGTGATTTGCCTCTGGTAGCTTGAGTTTATTGCTCTTGTGAAGCAACTTGAACAAGGAGACGATGATTAGTATTCATTTTTTGCATCATTTATATCATATTTTTCATTGATTATTAATAAAATCTAATTTTTAATGGAGTTTTCTCTCTATTTTCAGGTCCATGGCCCAAAGGAAGAAGAAGCCCAATTATTCCAATTATTTGAAATTAATTAAGCTAATTAAAGAAGCCCACAAACTTGAAGCCCAACCTGCTCTCGTTTCAGAAGAAATATCCAGAGAATGAGAAGCTTATAAAAGACACCTGACCACTAACAGCCTGTGCTCTCTGACACAAGCCTAACTGCCACAGCACAGTGAGGAAACGCGACTTTTACAACAGTTCCACGGCAATATCAAAGCCGAGGGCACTGCTTTTTCATCAACGGCTGTGATTATGTGTACCTAGGGTTCTGTGCCTATAAATAGACCCTTTGGGCCTCAGTACGAGTAGTTACCAGAGAGAGCATTTTGTTTAGGGTATTCTCTAAGATTTTTTTTAGTAATCTCTTTTTTTTTGTTTTAGTCTAGGAATTAGAGTGAGAGAAAGTGAAAATTCTGTATTGGATCAGTGGTAAATCAATACAAGATTATTTCATCTTCTTCTTCTATTTTCATTGCTTTTACTTGCTCTTTATTCTTCCTTACAAATAGTGTAGAATGACTACTTTCTTATTCTTTCTTTTCATGAATAGCTAACTTTACTATTTGCGTGGCTTAATAATTATTAACCCACTAATCTCTAATTACTTGATTGCTAACTCACATGAATCAATGAGCATCACAATGAGCCTTGTGCAAGTAAGAGCTACGGATGGCTTACGATTAAGGGTTCTTACTCTAACACACTAACTTGCAAGCTAACTCTCATATTTTATGCTTAACCATGTGTTCTTAATAATTTATTGATGTACTAACCTTACTTTGTTTGGTGAGTTAGAGACTACTCATTCATCCTTGCCGATACCGATGTGCACTTGTAAGTCACCCAATTCTCGCCTTAAAATAGATCTTGATGGGGTGACATTCGAGTTTTTTATTTGTAAAGTAAGATAATGGGGAAAGAACTTTCATTTGTAATCCATGACATGTTTCATAGCACAAGAATGGTAAAGGCTAAGGATCATTGTGAGGCTCTATCATCAAGAAAGTTAGTGATTAGTGCGATCAATTAGTAGTAAGTTAGCCATGCATTTTTACCATCTAAATAGAAAAATCTACTTTCTTCTCTTTTCAAGCTTTGCTTTCTAAGTTCTTCTTTTCAAACCTTCTTTTCAAAACTTGTTTCATTTTCCATTTTGTTTAAGCCACTTCTTTCACTTTGAAGTTTTATCTTCCGAAGCCGTTTTCTTTTCCTTTTCACAACTTGTTTACTACACTTCATAACTATTCCGTTCGCATTTCGTTTTTACTTTACATCTCCACAATCCAACCATTTTAATTTTATTTTCACATACCATCAACCAACAGTCCTTCTCTTTTATTTTTCTTTAAAATTCTTTGAAACAAAAGAAGAATGCCTTGAAACAAATACAAAACTGAACACATGCTTTTATCGCTTTCCCTCCTTGTGGATACAACGCGTTTAGCTTCTTAGCTATAATGATAGTTTTGAGAAAATAGTATCATCATCTTGAGCACACAATCCATAATCCAAATCACACATTTTTTGTGCACGATTTTCTTCCGAACAAATTTTTGGCGCCATTATCGGGGAGGGGTGACGGTTTTTGTTTGGACTAAAGGATTCTTTTCTGTTTCTTTATATAGGTTTTGAGATCAAAAAATCAAGAGCAACAGAAACATATAAGTGGTCTTAGTCCTCTACTTTTAAAAGCAGAGATCAAGTACCCTCAAATCTGACATACAAACGCGACTTTTGTCTCATTTCAACGGCAGTTTGAGTGAACTACTCATCAATTTTCTTTTTGCAGGGCAGCTGGCTTTGCAAAATTAGCTTTCTGCAAGTATTATTTTTCTTGTATGCCATCACTAGTATACTGCTAATAAACCAACAGTAAAAAGCTTGTTGCAAATTTAAAAATATGTTTAGACCCTTGCATTTAGAGAACGTACCTTTACGATTCATTTAAATTACTATTGAAGTACGCATTGCATATATAATAGGATCAACTTCTTGGCTAATTTATCCTCTTTGAGTGTATCTTGTTCTGAATATCTTGTACACTTGCACAAATCGATTTTAAGGGCAATACCCAAATAAACAAGATAAGGTGTGGAAGTCATTACCCTTCCTTAGCCCAAAAACAATCTTCTAAAGCACTCACAATCCCAAGCCTAATTTAAAACTTGATAGACCTTGAGCCTAGGGACATCCGGACTTAATAGGAGATTGACCGAGGGTGAAACTTGTGAGAATCATACTCTTGTGAAATCGGTACCTAAGGTTGGGGATTATGAGGTTAAGCCTTGAAAATACCATGATTTAGCGTAATTAAGGCCCGTTACTTACATACGGATACCTCCCACTGTATTTTGCCCTTGCCTGTCCAGTTAGCTTGTGGTCGGATTTATATAACAACCTCCCCCGGGTAATCGCCCAGTTAGGAGTCGTCTAGGTCCAGGAACCTTAGACTAGACTTGGAGATTACTTTTCTTTCTTTTTGTTTGTTATTTTTTCTTTTTCGTTTAATTATTGTTTGAATGTTATTTGTAGTATAACTTTGCATGCAAGTGTGGTCAAGGGATCCAACAACATCACGACTAGTTAGAAACACTTTGTAAGCACCTATACTATCCGAAGAATCACATCCAATCATGGCCAATCACATTTCACTTCAGGACAAATTCTATCCCATCAGGACATCACTTCCTTCATGCATTCAGTTATCAGAAGCAAATGGTAACAACTTTGAGCTAAAATCATAATTCATAAACACTCTTCCTAGATTCCATTGCATGGAATCGGAGGATCATACTTCTTCATAAGAGAATTTGAAGAAGTGTGCATGATGATGAGAATTCTCCAGCTAGGTGAAGATGCAATTAGACTCAAATTCATCCCATTTGCACTTAAGGACCTAGCAAAGAAATGGCTCTATAGTCTAACGGTCAGTTCAATTTCATTTTGGGGCGATTTTGTGAAAATTTGTTAGAAAAAATTTTACCCAATCCATAAGACTACTCTCATCCGGAAGAATATCATGCAGTTTAGACAGGAGCCTAACGAACCGTTGGGAATACATTGAGCACTTTAAGGACTTACTTGCCTAGTGTCCTCACTATGGCATAGAGAAATGGCGACAGTACTAGGTTTTCTATGATGGTCTTGATTACCTGACAAAAACTCTCCTTGAAATGATCTCCCAAGGAGAATTCTTAAAAATAGACGAGAACCAGATATGGGACTTGTACGAAAACTTAGCTGAAAAAACAATCCAGTGGGAATCCTGTTCAGATAAGTCTAAAAATCAAAATCTAACAACTTTCTCCACTCGATAGAATCTTTTATAGCTACAGAAGCCAAAATTGCCCACTCAATGAGGAGGCTAGAACTTTTAGAAGCTAAGGAGTAAGGTATGGTAAACCAAGTCAACCAACCCCAAATGTCAAATCCAGGTTGCACTTATTGTCATGCTTTGAACCATATCTTTGAAGAGTATCTAGTTTACCTAGCTCAACAAATGTTACCAGACAATATGAATGCAGCATTTGCCAGAGTAAATAACAATCCATACTCCAAAACTTATAATCCGAGATGGAAGAATCATCCTAATTTTTCATAGAGTCAGAACAGTCATGAGCAGCACAGACCAAATTTTCACAATCAATTTCCTGCTCATAATTATCAACCCAATTTTTAACCCAACTATCAATCCCACTTTCAATCAAATTTTCAGCCCAACTTTCAGCCAAATTTTCAACATCAAGCTCCATAATATTCTTTTCAAAACCCTCTTCTAAAAAGAAAATTGACTGATTTGGAGAGAGCCATGGAAAACCAGTCCAAAACCCAAGCTTCGATGATGAATAATCATAATCAGGCTGTCAATAGGTTAGAGGTCCAGATTAGTTAATTGGCTAATTCACATAGTGAAAGATAGAAAGGGTCATTACTGCGCCCACCATTAACTAATCCTAAGAACTCCTTCCCAGTCCATGAGACCCAAGATAATTAACTGAATCAATGCAATGTTGTTCATGTCTTAAAATCAGGGAAGCAAGTGGATAGCCAAGTTTCTGTACCACCAGTTACCACCCAACCAAATTTCAACTCACTTGAAGCCTCCACATCTGCAAATTCCAAAACACTTCAGAAAATGAAGAAAAGGAAAAAGAAAGGTCAGCTGAAGATAGCATAATCCTATAGTACCTTACCCAAATAGGCTAAAAAACTATAAATCCAATGCACAGATGGAAAAGATTTTAAAAATGTTCAATTAAGTAAAAATCAATGTGCCACTTCTTGATACCATACAACAAGTGCCTTCATATGCAAAGTTTTTAAAAGATATGTACATCAAGAAAAGAAAAACCAATATCTTTAAAAAAGTCTTCCTAGCTACAAATCGGCGAATTTTTTTCCAAGCCCATTCCTGTTAAATACAAAGACCCCGGGTGTCCAACCATCGCCTGTACCATAGGACAGACCACATCAATAGGGCACTGCTTGATTTGGGAGCAAGTATCAACTTGCTCCCCATTTTCGTATATCAACAGCTCGGGTTGGGCGATTTCCATCCAACACGAGTAATAATTCAATTAGTTGACCGATCAGTGAAATTTCCCAAGGGGAAAATCACTAATGATCTCATTTGGGTGGGAGAGTTCAGCTATCCCGTAGACTTTATCGTACTGGAAACACAACCCATTCCGAATCCAAGATCCCAAACTCCGGTCATTCTGGGACGACCGTTCCTTGCTACAGCAAATGCAATAATAAACTGTAGGAATGGTTCAATGCGTTTAACATTTAGAGACATGACCAATGAGGTAAATATTTTCCATTTGGGAAAACAACCCCCGGACTCTAAAGACCAAACATTTGAAGTGAATTTTATAGAAGGCTTAACGAATGAACATGAGGAGGAACTAGAATATGAACCTGAATGTGAGTTTGACTTGGAGTTGGACGACTTTAATCTCGACCAAATTGTCGATTCTGCGATAAAATGTGCCACAACTCCAACTCTTTTGAGTCTTGAACCAATAGACTTACCTTCAACTGAACAGTAATTTTCCTCTGAGTTGAAAGCTCTTCCTGATCACCTCAAGTACGTTTACTTGGGGAAAAGGAAGCTTTCTCGATAATCATCGCTTCTCATTTAACTGAGGATCAAGAATAAGATCTTCTTGTTGTGTTGAGGGATAACAAAGAAGGCATTGGATGAACCATGGCTGATATCAAAGGACTTAGCCCATCAATTGTTCAACACCGCATCCATCTGATTGAAGAGATCAAACCCAAACATAATTCACAGCGTAGGCTGAACCCAATAGTGCAAGAAGTTAGTAGAAATACTCAAGTTATTAGACAATAGGATCATTTATCCCATATCTGATAGTCAGTGGGTTAGCCATGTCCATACTATATCCAAAAAAGCTGGTTTTAAGTGATAGAAAATGAGAAAAAAGAATTAGTGCAAACACATCTTCCCACAAAGATTCGAGTTTGTATTGATTATCGCAAATTGAACTATGTCACTTGTAAAGACCACTTCCCTCTTCCATTCATTGATTAGATGTTGGAAAGACTGGCTGGACATGAATACTATTGTTTCCTGGATTAATATTCTGGGTACAATCAAATCCCTATTGAAGATCAAAACAAAACCACGTTCACCTGTCCATTTGGGATGTTTGTATATTATAGAATGCCATTTGAATTGTGCAATGTCCCAGCAATATTTCAACGTTGCAGGCTTAGCTTATTCTCAGACATAGTGGAATGTTATCTGAAAATATTCATAGATGATTTCTCAATTTATAGAGATTATTTTGACCAATGCCTGCATCATTTAGAACTAGTTCTGAAATGATGCACTAAGAAAAACTTGATACTCAATTGAGAAAAATGTCATTTCATGGTGAAAAGAGGAATCGTTCTAAGGCATGAAATTTTTAGAGCCGGGATAGAAGTTGAAAAGGTAAAGGTAGAAGTGAACGCCAAACTCCCTGAGCCGAAGTGCATTAAAGACATCAGATCTTTTTTAGGGCATGCTAGATTCTATAGAAGATTCATCAAAGAGTTTAGTAAGATTGCTAGACCGTTGACGAATCTGTTAGTAAAGGATGTGCCCTTCTATTTTGATAATGGATGTCTAAAGCATGAGATAGATTGAAACAAAAACTTGTTCTGCTCCAATCATTTCAGCACCTGATTGACAAAACCATTCGACATCATGAGCGATGCCTCAGATTTCACTATCGGCGTTGTTTTAGGACAACGCATTGATATTAGGCAGCACGTAATTTATTATGCGAGTAGAACATTGAATGATGCACAACTCAATTACACTAGGACTGAAAAAGAGTTTTTAGCCATAGTATTCACGTTAGAAAAATTTAGAAAATACCTACTCAGATCCAGAACACTGTGTTCACGGATCATTCCGCACTGAGGTATCTGATGGCAAAGAAAGACGCTAAAGCAAGACTTATTCATTGGATCCTTCTTTTGCAAGAAATTTGACCTTGAAATAAAGGATAAGAAAGGCGTGAAAAATGATGTGGTGGATCATTTGTCCTGTATCCCCAATATACCTGTTAAAATAACACCAATAAATAAAGATTTTCTTGACGAACACATCCTAGCTATGTGTAACAAGCATTGGTTTGCAGATATTGTGAACTATCTTGCTACCGGGCAAACACCTTTTGATTGGTTGGGTCAGGATAGACATCATTTTTTCGTCCAGGTACGATTTTTCTTTTGGAAAGAACCATATCTCTTCAAATATTGTCCTAATCAAATCATAAGAAAGTATCTTCCTAAGGATGAACATAGGAGCATGTTGGCGTTTTGCCACGAGCTTGTGTGTGGTGGACACTTTGATCCACGCAAGACTGCTGAAAAAGTCTTGCAAAGTGGGTTCTACTGACCTACTCTTTTCAAAGACTCTTTCATTTTTGTAATCTGTGCAAAATTGCCAAATAACGGGTGTTTTCCATTATGTTTGCAAAGGGGAAAAACTTACAAAAAGAGTTTGAGGAGCTAAATTACAAGTATTCTTAAAAAGATTACAAGTAGATCCCCTCAGAGATTCTGGAGAAGTGTGCCGATAGGAGTCTGGTCAGCGCGCGACCACTTTGTCCCTTTGACGATGCGAGCGATGAGATTCCCTTCTCGCCTGGTTCCGGGAATCAGAGAATAGAGAGTTGGTAGAACCCTCTTGCTGCTTCTCAAAATCGCCTTCGATAAGGAATTCCTTCTCGCCTGGTTCCGGAGATTCCTTGGGAAGAAGGACGATGTTAGGGTATCAACACCCTGGATAGAGAAAGCAATTCTCTAAAAGGTCTCTGAATTCGAGAACGCACGGTGCGTTACGAAGAAGCCTCAGTCGAAGAAGCTAATTGATCGATTCTTGCGATCAGAAGGCAATTGATGGCTCCTTCCTCTGCAATCCGATCCCTCTCCCTTGTGCCCCTGACGGGCTATTTATAGGGAAAGTAAGGGTATAATCGTCCCCTTTGAAGATATAGAAACAGATTGAACCGAATCTGTTTGAATCTGGAAAGTAGCCTTGCTGCGAGGCTATAATAGCTTCTGCGGAGCTAGAAAATGGCAAATCGGTTGATCTTTCCGATATGTTATGATCCTTTCCATATCGTTGATTGATTCTCCTTGATCCACTCACTCGTTTCAAGAGAGTCAAGAGATTGTGGCAATCACCTGCCATATTTGAATCCTGATTGGATTTGATTAGATTGAATCCGATCTCATCAGGAGATTTGATTGGTCAAAGGTTGACCATAGCAGGCTGATGGCGGAGCTAGAGGCAATTCCTGGCGAAGTCCGAAAAGAGGGTCTTCGGCGAAGTCCGAAAAGAGGGTTTTCGGCGAAGCTATCAGTTAGCTTCCTGGCGGTGCTCTGGATGATGTTAGCCTCTCAAGCGAGGCTATCTCCTTGGGCTAATGTAATGCTAAATGCTAGCATTTTAGACCTGCTGAGGTCTGTTAGAAACAATCCGGGTTCACTGTTCTGCTTGCTGGATCAGTGGAGTCCATCGCTTCCTTGTCCCTTGGAGGTGGGTGAAAACTGGTCTTCAGCTCGTCTGTCCCTTGTCTTTTGTAAATGTCAACAAGTTTAGACATCGTTCGGACCAATGAGAATCTTGTCTTTTTTAAGTGTCAACAAGACCCCCTTCAAAGTTTTCGAAAGTCTGCAATAGCCCAGACTTCGAAATACTTTGAACTGCTGTGATGGTGGTGTGGAGTATGAACATCGCCATGATGGTTGAGTTCAGCTTCGCCTTCAATCCTACTTTGGGATGTAGATTCGCCGAGGAATCATGTAGACTCGCGTCTGGGTAGCTTCGCGGCTAGGTAAGTTCGCTCTGGAACATCTGTCGCTTTCCCGAGGCCAACTGCCGTGGGCCAGTTACGAGGAGGATTACTCCTTTCTTCATGCTGATCGAGGGAGATATTCTCCGATTTGCACGTTTCCAAGGGAGGATATTCCCTTTCTTCTAGGCGCAATAAGTGCCTTTTATGAGGGAGACGTTCTCTTCCCTTGTACGGTTCCAATGGAAACCGTTCCTGTTATCAAGGCGCAGTAAATGCCTTGAATGCGCTCGTGCTTCCACGCTTGAGGTGATCGCACTCAGGCCATGGGGCCTATAAATAGGACACTTGAGGTCCTCTGAAGAGAAGTGCCTTGCCTTTCTTCTCTTCTCTTGGTTGTGAGAGATACTCAGATCTCTGAATTAGTAGGAAAACCCACTCTGGTTGTCTAACCGGCCAAGGACCAGTAAGTCTCGATCATTCAAAGACTTCACTGCTTTTAGGGAACTCATCTCCCTTGATTTAGCTTTGGCAGCTCGCTTCAGGATTAGCTTCCCTTGTTCTTCATCTTGCAATTGGCTGCTGCAGAGAAGGATCTCATCATAGTTTTCTGTGAAGCTATCATCTTGGCTTGATCAGTGAAAGATCGTTGCTTGTTAAGTCCGCTGCACAGGCAGGACTTGGGACTTGGCTTCTTCAATAGTTGAGCCAGTCTTGCCATATTGGTGAGGTTGAGACTGTTCTTCACAAGATCAGTCTGACTTTGCCGTATAGGCGAGGGTAGGACTTGGCGTTTGCTGAGCCAGCCCCTGGTTGCCGTGCAGGCGAGGCTTATCCTCTGCTTTGACTGAAGTCGGATTACTTTGCCGCTGAAGAATCTGACTTAATGTTTTTGTGCTTGACTGCTAACTTACTCCAATTTGCCTTGCAGTGAGCTATGCTTGCCAGTCTGGTGACTTGATGGAAGAAGCCATAAAATTGCCTTATGCTTCCCCGGTTGAAGCTTTACTTTTAAGCAGGAGGAACAATTCGGGGCAGCGGGTGTGCGTCCCAGAGGCTGTTGGCAGCCTCTTATCCGAGATGATTCGATCTGAGGTGAGGCTGGTTGCCGACTTTCAACTTTGGTGGCCTTCGTCGGGGACGATCCACTTCAGGGGAGTGGGCCTCACACCCGTCAGATTACTAGCATCAAAACTAGTTCCCATTATAGGTGATCTGACGTGTTGGCGGCGATAAGCTTTATTGCCAGGCTTCAAAAAAAAATGGCCTGATAAGACCCGCCATTTTGTGGAGAAAAATGACCGTGTCCCGGTGGCAGAACTGGTTACAGCCTTGTGCAGGAGGAAGGCCTTTCGTGTCCAGTTGATCTGGTCTGGAAGCAGATAAAACCGCTTGTATGCCTTTTATGCAAGTGGCCTTGCTAGGCAACTTGGTGTGTTGTATGAAACACAACTTTGATGTAATATCAAATGTATCTTTGCTTTTAGATCAATGAAAGTTCTTTGTCTGATCATTTGATTTTTGCTTGCTTCACTGAGAGTTTGGCCATTGCTGGGCTAAACTGCGCACGGGCATAGCCCTTCCTTTGAATGATCTTTGCGAGGCTGTCACGTCAGCGCCTCTTTAGAGGGCTAATTCAAACCTTTCGGTTAAGTCCTTGAAGGATTGCGCGAAGTCCGCACTTTGCTCTTGTGCGGAGTTAACCCCTTAGTGGGATTGAACCGTCGCTTTTGGGAAAGCGCCTCAGGCGCTTCGGGCACTGTTTCAAATTAATTCGAAACGGCGGCATGTGCCCTTTTTCGAGGCCTTGATTTAGGCGCTGATTGGCCTATAAAAGCCCGATCGGGCTGAGAGAAAATCATCATTTCTCTTTGAATTTTCCAGAGTACTTGACTCTTCTTTTCTTCCTTTTTCAAGAGTTCAAAAACTCCTGTAATTCTTCAATGGCGCCCAAGAGACGAGCGGGAAAGGAAGCAGCGACTTCTGCAGCGGAGGGCCCTCCTCCGTTCATTGAGCGACCGATCGCTGGTAAGAGACTCTCTAATCTGATTAGAGAGTGGTCTTCATCCTTTGGAGTCGATACTCGGCTTTTAGGACGATCGAATATGATCTGTCCTTATCAGGGAACTCGTTTCCCTTAACTTCCCTATTTTGCTTGCACCAGGGAAGTAAGAACTGAACAGTTCTTCTCTTGGGCTTCCATAGGAAGCCATTGCTTGGGCAATCTTCATCCTGTTGAGGAACAGGATATGGGTCGTGTGCCTTCAGTTGTGGCCACGAAGGGTGACTGTTATCCATAACGTCCTTTTGATGACGCCAGCCCTTAGGGCTATGCCACTTCTTGCAAAGATGCAGTCTTATCTGTGAAGCGAAGCTTTTTATCAAAGCTATTATCCCGCTGTCCCTGCTTACTGGGCGAGGCTATGCCTTAGCGAATTTTTGTGTCTTCGCGTCGATTTGATTGGTGAACTAATCATAGTTCATTTTCTTTTTGTTTTTGCAGTGCATCACGCCTCCGGCCTCCAGAACAGTCTATTTGGCTTAACCAGTCGAGCAGGGAGCATCAGCTTGCAGTTCATCGGGCAGGCTTCCTTGTTCAGTGAGCCGAGCCCCCTTGTACGGGATACGCTCATTCAGAGTGGTGGCCCGCAGGCCATGCGGAGCATTTTGACTACGGCTCCGTTTGAAGATATCGACCGTCAGGCTTACAAAAAGCCTGACTTCATGTTCGGGGATGCTGCACCTGATCCCGATCGCCAGCTACAGGCCGGTGAAGGCCAGTGGATCTTCCAGTTGGACGGCGAGAGATTCTATCTCCCGTCTACTAAGCGGCATTTCGCTTTGTCTTCCTTCGCGAGCGTGACTCAGGCTCGGAAGATGGCGTGGGGCGTGAGCCTAAATGCCGAATCTGTAAGTGTCGGGAGGTTGACATTCCAGACCGGCTATTCGAGGGCGGGCTATCCTCGTAGCATAATAGGGCTATACCCTGGGAAGGTGGCGAGGGACCTTCCAGTAGGAGAGAATCCAGCTGCGGCGCCGACCTTTGGCACTCAGTTCTGCGAAGTTGACGGGAACTATCCCGCCACGGACTTCAGGGCTCCTGGTTGGGTCCACCCTCCTAGGTCATGGTGGGCGGAGTTGACCAATTATATCCTCAATCATTTTGAGGGGGAATTAGAGAGGTTGAACCTCTATGAGGCCGTCAGGGCGACCTGCTACGGCATTGAGATGAAGGTGGCGTGCTTCTACGCCATTCTTGAGTTGTACTGCCCAGCCTCGGGGACTTTCTTCACCCCGGTTGGTGAATTGGGCATGGCCCTGCATGAGATGCGAGAGATCTCTGCTTTGCCCTTCGGGTCTCTTCCATATGAAGAGTATTTTCCGTGTGAGGCGGAGCTGGCCCTCTTGGAGAAGCAAGAGCCTGCTTTGCTTGAGACATATCGGGAATTGGTGTGCCATTTGCACATTTGCTCCAGCATCCACACCGGTGGCAAAGGTAGCTCGAAGAGCTTGAAGAGCTGGGGGAACTACTTGTTCCCGGACATGACTAGTGTGCCCGAGGCAGCTCATTGCGGAGTTGCTGAAGAAGACATCTTGGCGAGGATAGAGGTGCGTGCTGAAAAGGACATCGTCGTGACAGAAGATGATGGTCCTTTCGAGAAGGGTGATGTTCTTCGGAGCTTTCACCATCAGGCCCGTCGGCCTATGTCTCGCAAGGCGTTGCTGGCTGGCTTCTTAACCATCTGGTTAAAGAAGTGTGTCGTGCCTTCTTCTTCGGGTGACATTGTTCACCCGAATGTGCTGCTGCCTGCCGTTCGCTTGGTCCATGGCCACCGTCTGGGTCTTCTCCCGGCCATGGTGTGTTGTATTCAGAGGGGCCTTCGTGTACTGACGGAGGCTTTCTGCAGGCCAATGGCGTCAAGGCGAGGGAAGGGTGCCGTCTTGCCTCGTGACGGGCCCAATCCTAGGGTAGGTTTACCGTACACCTACTTGATGGCGTGGTTCGCCTTGCACTGCCCCAGTTTGATTGGAGCTGGGGAAGACCCACCTCAGGGTGTTCAAACGGCGCTTCTCCGTCGTTTTGAAGGCTGTCTGTGGCAGAAAACTTATGTGGCCGAGGCCCGTAAGTTAGTGCGTCGCTATGACGCTTATAGCCTATTCCGTTGCTTTCCTCGCCTGCGGGGTGCAGGATACAACGAGGAATTCCATGACGTGGAATCAGGTCGGTCCCCCATGAGTCGGGGTGTTTTCGAGTGGCTGGTCTGTATCCGGCCCTCGCATCTGCTGTACCGGAGTGGGGATACCTACTACATGGAGCCCTACATTCCGAGCCGGTTCGCCCGCCAATTTGGGTATGACCAGTTGTATGTGGGCAACCCGAATCCGGACCTGGCTTTCATGGGGAGCCTCATTGATGGGGCTCGTGCTTGGCGGTTCTTTACCGCGGATAGCACTGGAGCGTGGCTACGCACGCCGTTGAGGGATCCCGGCCTATGGACGACCCTGTGTTTCTGCCAATGGTATGCAGCTTCGAATTCCACGCCTCCTGGATTCAAAGCCAATAGTTCAGGTGTGAAGTTGATTTCTCATCGGCTGAGGCAGAAGGCTTCTGATAAGATGGAGGGCAAGCGAGTCCGTGTTCCTGGCATAGAGGAGTTCATCGCTGTGGATGATAGCGAGGCTTCTGATGCAGAGAGCCCTCGCTTCAAGGCAGAGACAAGACCCGATGCCCCCGAAGCAGGTGCTCGTGAAGCCGGATCTGGTGTAGTGGGGACAACTCCCCCACAGCATGTGGAAGAAGTGGAGGAAGGGGACTCTGAGGTCCACTTCAAAAGGAAGCGTGGGAGTGGATCCCGTAGGAAGTTGTCGGCGAAGAAGCCCCGTCGCCAGACTCCTACCATTGTGGTGGAGGGTGAGCCCTCTGCTGCGCCTCCTTCTGCTGCTCCATTAGTGGCTGAGCCGTCGGTTGCTGAACCGACTACTGGTAAGATTGGTCCCATCTAATATGCCTTCAGCACGCTTTACATGACTCATCATTCGCTCTTTGTTGCAGGAGCTGAGGCAATTGGAGAGCAAGGGGAGCACTACGATCCCCTGTTCACTTATGGAAGTGCAGCTGGTTCCTTTGCTCGCTCGGAGGAGTCCGGAGGTGATGCGGCCGATATTGGCCCTTCGGGCGCTGGGACTTCTAAAGGAAGTCCTATGGCATCCAGCTCTGCCGGGTGGTCTGCGGAGGAATCGGCGAGTGGGCCGGCTATCCGCGTTGAGTCTGGTAAGAACTTTCCGATGGGACCCTTGGATTCTGATGCGGCTGACGAGGTGACATCGGCCTTCGGTAAGACTAAGGTCTCTTGGTCCTCGCCTATTTGTTGCGTCTCCTTTTTGACCTTGGTTTTGTTGCAGGCATTCGTCCCCAAGGTGCATCAGCTTCGAAAGAAGCGGAGGGTTTTCCTGAAGGGTCAAAGGGCGATATGAGCGCTTCGACCGGGGCAGACGCAGCTGTGTTAGACGCGCTGTATGGCGACCTGCCTTTTTATCAGCCCAAATCAGCGGAGGGCCCTGAGGTTGAAGAGGCGGCAGTCCCGGAGGTACCCCCACTTCCAGACATATCAACGAGTGGGGTGCAGACTGTCTTGCCGAATACGGCATTGAGGGTGATTGTGAGCCCTACCTCCCCGACGCTGGTAGTTGAGCCTGCTGCTCAGGAGGTGGTTGCCAGTCCTACCTCCACGGTGGCTGGCGTGCCGGTGTCGCTGAGGACTCCGCCGAGGTCACCTTTGGCTTGCCCTGCTGCTGTCGATGTTCCCGCTTCTTCTTCCGCGGTGGTGTCGACTAGGTTGGTAGATTGCTCCGAGGTTGTCTCAAGGATTGATGAAGCTGAGAATGACTTTATCGTAATCTGGTCGACAGCTTCTATAATAGTTTGGAGCAGACTATCGGTCTAGTCTTGAAGGGCTCGCCTGTGCCATTTTCGAAGCTGAAAATGGTTCTCTCCCGTGGCATCGAGTGTATCCGGGACTTTGAGTGGTACCATCAAGCTACTGCTCTGGAGCTCCTGGTAGATGACCTTGAGAAGGACGTGGAGGAATGGCGCCATTTCCATCGTTCCGACGCAGCGTCTTTGGCTGATGAACGGCTCGCGCGTCTTGTCGCCCAGAAGCGCGAGGCTCAGCTCGCTGCTCAAGAGGCTGTTGAGGCTATCTCCTCTGACTTGAGGTCCTTGGAGGCAGAGGAAGCAGAGGTTGGGAGTGCAATTGATGCTTCCAACAGTGCTCTTCTTGACGCTGAAGATAAGATCAAGAGGGCTGAAGAGATGATCCGAAAGGCAAATCTCCTCTTGTCCAAAGCTACACAGATGCGTCATGAAGAGTCTGCGCGGCTTAAGCAGCTCAGGGCTCGAAGTGAGGAACTGGCGGAGCGGAAGTCATCACAGAGGGCGACTTTGGCGGAGACCGAGGCTCGTCTGGCTCAGGCGGTGGACTTCGATGCGGCGGAGCTAAGATCACAGGCGCTGGCCCAGGCTGAAGATGACAGGAGGACGCGGCTAGCTTCTCTTGGAGATCGGATTCGATCTTATCATGTACGCCTATAGGCTCCTCCATGTATCCCATCCTTCTGAATTAATAGAAAGATTTTTCTTTTGTCGTCTGTTGTTTGTTTGGATAATGAGGCATGGCTGTCTGTTGTTCAGAGGTCGCAATGACATAACCAATTGAGATGTTGCCAGTCTCGAAGTCAGCCCTTTGCGGGGCTAAAAAGGGGAGATACTTGCCTTTTGTAAATGTTAGCAAGCATCGAGATTGAGACTTAGCTGTCTGCTGGTTCAGAGGTCGTAATGACATAACCAATTGAGACGCCGCTAAGCTCAATGGTAGATGAAACTTGGCGATCTGCCAGTTCAGAGGTCGCAATGACATAACTGGTTAAGACGCCACTAAGCTCAATAATAGATGAAACTTGGCTATCTGCCAGTTCAGAGGTCGCAATGACATAACTGGTTGAGAAGCCACCAAGCTTCAATCAATAGGTGATACTCGTCTTTTGTAGATGTCGACAAGTATCGAGACCTGTCTTTTGTAAATGTCAACAGGACTCGGGATTGAGATTTAGCTGTCTACTGGTTCAGAGGTCGCAATGACATAACCGTTAAGACGCCACTAAGCTCAATAATAGATGAAACTTGGCGATCTGCCAGTTCAGAGGTCGCAATGACATAACTGGTTGAGAAGCCACCAAGCTTCAATCAATAGGTGATACTCGTCTTTTGTAAATGTCAACGAGTATCGAGACCTGTCTTTTGTAAATGTCAACAGGACTCGGGATTGAGACTTAGCTGTCTACTGGTTCAGAGGTCGCAATGACATAACCGGTTAAGACGCCACTAAGCTCAATAATAGATGAAACTTGGCTATCTGCCAGTTCAGAGGTCGCAATGACATAACTGGTTGAGAAGCCACCAAGCTTCAATCAATAGGTGATACTCGTCTTTTGTAAATGTCAACGAGTATCGAGACCTGTCTTTTGTAAATGTCAACAGGACTCGGGATTGAGACTTAGCTGTCTACTGGTTCAGAGGTCGTAATGACGTAACCAATTGAGACGCCACTAAGCTCAATGGTAGATGAGACTTGGCTATCTGCCAGTTCAGAGGTCGCAATGACGTAACTGGTTGAGAAGCCACCAAGCTCAAAATAGGTGATACTCATCTTTTGTAAATGTCAACGAGTATCGAGACCTGTCTTTTGTAAATGTCAACAGGACTCGGGATTGAGACTTAGCTGTCTACTGGTTCAGAGGTCGCAATGACATAACCGGTTAAGACGCCACTAAGCTCAATAACAATGGAGTTTGGGAATAGTCTCGTTTCACGGGGAGAAACGAGGGAATCACTGTCATAGGTTTAGTGTTAACGTAACAGTGAAATATATGTGGTCCTACCATTCTATGGATGAGAATTGGTAAGTGATTTTGGAGGTCTCATTTTCTTGGAGAGAAACGAGGGGATTGCTGTCATAGGTTTATTGTTAACGTAACAGCGGAATATATGTGGTCCTACCATTCTATGGATGAGAATTGGTAGGTGATTTGGAGAGGGAATCAAGTGGGAACGGGTCCCTTGGGATTTTAAGCAAACCCCCAGCTATCAACAGGTTTGACATGCTTGGAGAAAGAGAGAGAGGCTCTCTTTGTGCGCATTCCGGACGCGCGGATCTCGATCAGAGGTGTAATGTTAACCTGATCGAGAGCAAGATCCTTGATTAAGGATAATACTTCTTTAAGAATTTGCCATTGATCGGCATCATGAGGAGGTCGCCATCTGCAGTTGTAAGGCGGTATGCTCCGTTTGAATAGACTGTCTCTATCACAAACGGTCCTTCCCATTTAGGCTGAAATTTGCCTTTGGTCTTGTGCGTCATAATCATCGGTCGTCTGACGGCTAAGACTAGGTCTCCTTTGTGGAAGACTCTCTGCTTGACCTTCTTATTGAAGGCTTTTGACATCCGAGCCTGATATAGCTCGATATGTTGCTGAGCTTGCAGCCGCTTCTCGTCCAGGGCTTCGAGCTCTTGAAGACGCAGGCGATCATTGTCTTCTGATGTCATCTTAGTAGTCAAGGCTACCCGTAATGATGGCATCTGGATTTCCAATGGGATGACCGCTTCGCACCCATATACCAGGGAGAAAGGCGTATTGCCTGTCGGTGTCCGAACCGTAGTCCGGTAGGCCCAAAGGCATTCACCGAGCTTTTCGTCCCAATCTCGCTTGTTCGAGGAGACAAACTTCTTGAGCAGCTTGATGATTGTCTTGTTGAATGCCTCTGCCAAGCCGTTGGCAGCAGGATTGTAAGCTGTTGAAGCCATATTCTGAATTCGGTATTTATCGCAGAACCGATAGAATCCTTGGCTTATGAATTGAGGACCATTGTCATGGATGATCCGCCTGGGGACACCAAATCGATGGATGACATGGTGTTTGATGAAGCTAACCAGATTGGAGGTTTTAACTTCGGCCAACGGTGTGGCCTCTGCCCATTTTGAGAAGTAATCGGTTATTGCCAGGATAAACCGATGACCTCTTGCCGAAGAGGGACTGATTGGCCCTGCGACATCGATTCCCCATGCTTCAAATGGCCATGAAGCAATAGTAGGGTGGAGCAACTCCGAAGGTTGGTGTATGAAGTCTGCATGGACCTGGCACGCCTTACACCTTCGTGCGTATTGGGTGGCATCGGCCATCATGGTCGGCCAGTAGTACCCAAGTCTGTGCAGCCTGTCTTTAAGCTTTGGACCTGGCTGGTGAGCTCCGCAAATACCATCATGTGCTTCTTTAAGCACTTCCTGTGCCTCTGAATGAGAGAGACAGCGGAGGAGGACACCGTCATATGAACGACGGTAGAGTGTCTTCAAAGTGGGATTATAGTAGAAACGGAACGACCTTCGTCTGATGGACGCCGCTTCTTTGGGATCATCTGGAAGCAGACCGTGCAGGGCGTAGTCAATGAGAGGGAAGCGCCAATCCCTCGGCTCAAGATCCACGGAGATATTATGGACCTCTTGGATCCTTAGCATATGCTTAGAGCATACGAGATGCCGGGTTGCGACTGTGAGGTGATACTCGGTGTCGGCCGGTAAGGCTAGCGTCGTCGCTAATGCAGCGAGAGCATCCGCCTTGGTATTTTGGGATCGGGACACATGCCCGATGTAGAAGCCTTCAAATAAGCTAGCCAATTCGATGGCTGTATGATAATAAGGCACCAAGTCCTCATGACGGACCTCGTATTCGCCTTTAACCTGATTTATGATCAGCTTTGAATTGCCATAAGCTTCAAGGTAGCGTACCCCCATTCCCTGGGCGAGCTGGAGGCCAATGAGTAGGGCATTGTATTCCGCTACATTATTAGAGCATGATTCTGTCAAGGAGAACGCTCTGGGAAGGATATGATCCTGTGGGGAGATGAACACAACCCCCACTCCGGCAATAATCTTTCCTTTGGGGCCCATCCGCGATGCTCCGTCGAAGAACATCTGCCACACTTCCTCTGCTGAGGTCGCATTAGATTCGAAGACTTCATCAGGGATGTCTTCGTGAAGTTTTGAATGTTCTGGAACTGGATGAGCAGCTAAGAACTCTGCAAGGGCCTGGCCTTTAACTGCCTTCTGAGGAGTAAAGGTCATGTCGTATTGAGACAACAGAAGTGCCCATTTAGCCAACCTTGAATTCAGCGACCTGGCTTCGTCATGAGAAGTCGTAAAGGGTTCACCCTGGAGATGACATGTATGGTTTGGCCAACCAAATAATGTCGTGTCTTCTGAACAGCGAAGACGAGAGCTAAACACTCTTTCTCAATAGGATTGTACCGAGATTCTGCTCCTATGAGAGTTCTACTCAGATAGTAGATGGCTTGCTCATGGCCATTGTCGTCCTTCTGAGCGAGGAGGGCGCCGAGGGAATAATCCAGGGCTTTTACATAAAGCAGGAATGGTTTTCCTGATGTAGGGGCCACTAAGACAGGAGGTTTTGTGAGATACCTTTTAATGTCTTCATAAGCTTCTTGACAAGCTCGATCCCACATGAAGGCAGTACCCTTCTTCATTAGTCGGGTAAATGGTTGGCAACGGCCCGATAGATTTGCTATGAATCTTCTGATGTAGGCTAATCTGCCTTGCAAGCCTCGGAGCTCTTTGAGATTCCTTGGTGGATGCATGTCCTGGATGGCTTTGACTTTGTCTGGGTCCAAATGGATCCCTTTTGATGTGACAATGAACCCAAGGAATTTGCCACTAGACACTCCCAAGAAGGATTTTGTCGGGTTCATTTTCAGCTGATGAGCCCGCATTATGTCGAACATCGTTCTCAGATCGCGAAGATGTTCATTTTTGCTGCGGCTTTTGACGGCAATGTCGTCAACATAGCACTCCACCGTCTTTCGGAGATGGTCGCGGAAGATCATGCTCATCGCCCGTTGGTAGGTTGCTCTGGCGTTCTTCAGTCCGAAGGGCATTACAGTGTAGCAGTATACCCCCAATGGCGTTCGGAAAGAAGTATGCTTCTCGTCATCAGGATACATCTTGATCTGGTTGTACCCTGAGAAGCCGTCCATGAAAGACATCCTCTCGAACCCGCATGTGTTGTCGATCATGACATCGGTGATCGGCAGTGGGAATTCATCTTTGGGACAGGCCGTATTGAGATCACGGTAGTCGATGCAGATTCGTATTTTCCCATTTTTCTTGAGGACGGGGACTATGTTAGCCACCCAATCTGGATGTTGTTCCTCCCGGATGAAGCCACAAGCAATGAGTTTATGAACTTCGGCTTCAATAGCCTCCATGATGTTTGGGCGGAACCGACGTTGTTGCTGCTTGACTGGCTTAACGTCGGGCTTGATGTTTAGACGGTGCATAGCGACCTGTGGATCAAGTCCAGGCATGTCTTCATAGCTCCAGGCGAAGACATCTATATACTCTTTTACGAGCATTATCAATTCTTCCTTTTCGATAAGTGATAAGCTTTCACTTATGAAAATAGGCTTAGGGTGATCTTGACTGCCTAAGTTGACTTGGATCACCTTGTCTTCGGTAGGTGGCTCGCGCAGCTCAAACCGCTTTTCCCATTGAAAGCTCAATTGCTGGGCCCATGATTCCTCATTGGCAACCTCTGCGGGTTCCAACTGACTGCTTGAAGTCATGAGGCTTTCGAATATTCCTCCTATGCTGACATCAGAGTCCCATTCGGAGGATGAGGTCGACTGTGATGGGATCGATCCGTCGCCTTTGACCTGAACTGTTGTTGATGACGTGGGTGTAACATACCCTAACCCCCTGCGTGTACTATCATAGTAATTTGCAGGTTTTCCTCTTGGGACGGAGTTACGCATCAAGCCGCGTCTTCCTTTTCCGAAGTTTAGGCCCGCTCCCTGCTTCAGGTTGTAGCCCATCTTTTTCATAATATGGCGCGCTGATGGCGCGTAATGGAAGAACTGTGGAACTTCTGAGTCCGAGCTTGAGTCTGTAGTTGAGAATCTCCCTGGCCGGGCTCTGCCGAAGATTATCGGCGACTGTCCTTGCTTGGACGGAGGGATCACCAGCGTGGCCCCTTCTATAACCTCCACAGATGTAATGGCCGAACTTGGCTCATGTACGGGCATGCGAAGAGAGCCATCCATAATGGATTTAATCGACTCGATGCTCGCAGGATAATCAAAAGAAATATCATCGTTAATTATCCATTCGCCTTCCTCATCAGAAGGGATCTTACATCGGGGATCATTAAAGCATGCTACAATTGGCTCGCCAATCAGAATGGCCGGCATGCCCGTTTCAGATTCCGAATCTGCCTCATTGCCACTTTCATCATCGTCTGGCAATGGTTCTCCCGGCGTTCCACTAGCCTCTTGATATAGGAGGGCATCAGTGAAGTAGTTTTCCACCCCCTTAAAGGGTTGCTTTTCAGCGAAGACAGTTCGTACTGTCGCATCATCCTCAACATACTTGAAGCACTGATGGAGAGTGGACGGAACGATCCAGTTGGCATGGATCCAAGGTCGTCCTAGTAGCAGGTTGTATGATGTGTCAGCATCAATGACATAGCACGTCACCTCTGACTTCAGGCTTCCGATTCTGCAGCGGAGCCGAATCTTTCCAAGCGGATGGCTGCTCCCGGCGTTGAAACCATATATTGTAGTGGTGGTTGCAGACAACCTGTACAGTGGTATGCCGAGGAAGTAGAGGAGCCTTTTGGGGATGATGCTGAGAGCAGACCCCGGATCGACTTGTACTCTTTCAATGCAGGTTGAACCGATATATCCGGTATAGTACAGAGGTCGGTCATGCTTGTTGTCTTTGAGAAGCATATCTTCCGCCGTGAAGGTAATGGCAGGTACCTTTGACTGCGCGTGATGGCACTCTGAGCAGGGAGGCTGCATCTCATCACCAGGGATCTCAGGCATGCATGTCAGAAAGGACTCTGAGTTGGCTAGCGCATCTCTGAGTGCCTCTCTCGTCTCTTTAGAGAGACGAAGAAGCTCGTGTATTGTGATACGAGCCGGGATATTGGCTAAGTGGGCCAATATATCAAAGCGAAAGGGCGTGGCTAACCCTTGGCCTGGCGGTTTCTTCAACACATGGTCGAATCGCACCTCCTTAGGCTTCTCCTTCCCTTTGGTCAGGACTGGAGTGGATGCCGGCATTGGTACTGACGTCGTTTGCCGTTGTATCTCGTCAGTAGATTTGTCATATTGCCTTTGATATGACTTTCCAGACCGGGTGCCCGTCTATTGAGGCGCATCTGCCCACGCTGTACAGGCATGCTTTTCTTCTTCAGAATCGCTGAGGGAAGCCGAAGTAAGATTACCATCGTCTGGCAGGACAGAGATGACATTGCAGGACTTGCCCTTTCTGCTGGAGTCGTTCGACGTCTGCTGTACGTCTTGGACGAGGTCAGGGTGTATCCACATAACTTCCCCTGTCTCCAATGTCAAAGGGACGAGACCCTTGTTGTATTGAGTCATGGCTGGAGGATGCTTGACTTCTAGCCGTGGCATCGGGGCTGGATAGGTCCCGTCAGGAACCATGACCTTCTGGTAGTGCCGAACTCAAGAGTCACCATATTGGCAGTGACTTTCTTCTGTTCCGTCTTCAGTGTGAGGACTCCGGCGTCGACCAAGGCTTGAATTCCTATCCTTAAGAACATAGCACTTGTCGGTAGGATGGTGGATCATCCTGTGGTAGAGGCAGTATTTAGGGTCATTTGTGCGCCCTATCTCATTAGGTCGCCGAGCATCTGGCAGCTTCATCTTATTCCCTTTATGGAGCAGATGGAATATCGTGACCACCTGGTCATCTCTGAAGGAGTACTGCTTCGGAGGAAACTTGGGCTCTTGGCTGTTGACGCCGCTCTTCTTGGCCTTTGACTGCATGTCCCCGGTCAGTTCGACGGACATAATTTCCTTCCCTTTAGCTTGGGAAGACTGCGGGAGATCGCTACGCCCTTTGTTGTTCGTGCCCCATTTGCTTCTAGGGGCGGATGGCTCGAACTTCTTAGCCGATTTCTCGGCTATCTCAGCTTGTTCGACCAATTCCTTCCAAGTATGGGCCTTGACAGCCCCCATGCGAACTTCTACTTGATCCGAGAAGTTATGTCTGCATGTTTGTAAAAGCATGGGTAAAGGCATCCCTGCTGGGCACATCAGAGATAGATTTCTGAACCGCTCAATGTATTCACGGACAGATTCGCCTTTCCTCTGCACAGTGGAAAGGAGCTATCCATGGTCACTTCGGTATCGTCCTCATAGAAGCGAGAGAGGAACCGGTTTCCAGGTCGACCCAGGAATTGATAGAGCCCTGAGGAAGGCTTCGGAACCAGTCGAATGCTACCCCTTTTCAGGGTGCCGATGAACAACCTAGCCATGATGGCGTCGTTGTTTAGAACATTACCGGTCTGAGACCGGAAATAGTAGATGTGCTGATTGGGCGAGCTCTTACCATCATACGTGTGCAACGTTGGTGGTTTGAACTTTGGCGGATATGACACCGAATCCCATTCCAGTGGGTAAGGACGGACTACCCCACTTTCTTCAATTCATCCTTTTGAGCCAGGGATGAAATTTGAGCTTGAAGGCCTTTAAGGACTTCGGCATCCAGGGAAGAGCCTCCCTTAGATTTCTCCGTCTTGGGCGGATCATTGCTGAGATGCCCCTCCTCGTCATGATTACTTCCGGTATCATCATTCCGGTTGCTGAGGAGCTGAGCGAGCATCTGTTGAATATTGTCCAGGGCCTCTTGCTGAGTTCTAGAGGTCTGCTCCTGAGCCTCCAAACGCCGACGAAGGTCGTCATTGGCGTTATCGGCCATATTAACCGATGCTTTGTCCGTTCGCACGGAACTGACTGTTGCTGAAGAAGCATACCCGCTGTCTCCATCTTCTCCGTCAGACGATTGGGGTGATCGTCCGGATTGTGGCGGGATCAGGGCCCTTGAGGAAGAAGGCTGTTCATAATTATAGGGTATCGCTACCCTGGATCTGGTGTTTCGGAAAATACCTTCTTCATGCACCAAGACTTCAGCTAAGCCTGGGCAGTAGTCCGGATCTGGGGAGCCGAAAGGGGTGTCGTCAGAGGCTTGACTTCTTCGCGCGGCTCTCGCCCCCTTCCGTCATGTTGACGGATGCAGAGGCTGGATCCGGTGGCCCGCTCCTTTTGGGATGCCTCATCGGGATGCGCGCAGACAGTCGATCAAAGACTGATCGCCGATATGGAGAGGTGGCAAGGGTCGGTCGTAACCGACACTGCATAGAATGGACCATCACGAACTGGCATCCACTTCGTCGACAACAGGAGGAAGTAATCTGGAAATGCTTTAATCTCCGCTTGTCCGCCAAGAATCCTCGCAGGTCGGCCCTGTAGGGCCTGAATAATCTGGTATATGGGACAACGCATCGTTCCCCTTAGTCCTGCGGAAAGGATTAGCACCGAATAGTGCTTTGGTTCTAGCCTCGCGGCTGTAAACCCGATGAGTACGCCGAGGTACAATAGCCTTGCTTGTGAGGACAAGGCTAGCGGTAGGCATTGCTGCACTAGGAGACGGTATGATTGCCGTCTTGACTTTATGGTTGGCAGCATTGTTGGTACAGGCGGGCATCTTGCCTTTTTCTTCATAAGAGGGGCGCTTTTTGGCGAGGCTACGCCTGAAGCTTCAGCAGAGGACTTCTGTTTAGGCTTCCATATCCGCTTTGACAGAGGATGTATAGGTTCGCAAGGAACCTGAATAGCCACAAGCGGGGCTGTGGGGTGTTGGCGAAATTCTGCCTCTGGTTTCTGATCTGAAACCTTGGCCATGAAGACCTTCTTGTGCTTCCGTGCTCGAAGCATCAAGCCACCCCCAGAGAGGACTTCTTCAAATCTTCTTTGATCAATTTGGATAACCAGGTTCTCAAAAGTGCAGGATTTGGGCTGCGGACATGTTTCCTTGTTGCGCCAGAGGACCGCGGCAGGTTTGTAGAGAACCTTTTCCGTCTCCGCAGAGACTTTGCTTGAAGATTTAGCCAGAGAAGATCTGGCTGCACCGGCTTTTCTGAATTCAGAGATAGACCCGAAGGTCTGTTCGTCGCATTGCGACACTTGATTCTCAGCAGAGGAGAATACATTCCCCAGCGGAGTCGCCATCTTGTTTTTTCCATTATGTTTGCAAAGGGAAAAACTTACAAAAAAAGAGTTTGAGGAGCTAAATTACAAGTATTCTTAAAAAGATTACAAGTAGATCCCCTCAGAGATTCTGGAGAAGTGTGCCGATAGGAGTCTGGTCAGCGCGCGACCACTTTGTCCCTTTGACGATGCGAGCGATGAGATTCCCTTCTCGCCTGGTTCCGGGAATCAGAGAATAGAGAGTTGGTAGAACCCTCTTGCTGCTTCTCAAAATCGCCTTCGATAAGGAATTCCTTCTCCGCCTGGTTCCGGAGATTCCTTGGGAAGAAGGACGATGTTAGGGTATCAACACCCTGGATAGAGAAAGCAATTCTCTAAAAGGTCTCTGAATTCGAGAACGCACGGTGCGTTACGAAGAAGCCTCAGTCGAAGAAGCTAATTGATCGATTCTTGCGATCAGAAGGCAATTGATGGCTCCTTCCTCTGCAATCCGATCCCTCTCCCTTGTGCCCCTGACGGGCTATTTATAGGGAAAGTAAGGGTATAATCGTCCCCTTTGAAGATATAGAAACAGATTGAACCGAATCTGTTTGAATCTGGAAAGTAGCCTTGCTGCGAGGCTATAATAGCTTCTGCGGAGCTAGAAAATGGCAAATCGGTTGATCTTTCCGATATGTTATGATCCTTTCCATATCGTTGATTGATTCTCCTTGATCCACTCACTCGTTTCAAGAGAGTCAAGAGATTGTGGCAATCACCTGCCATATTTGAATCCTGATTGGATTTGATTAGATTGAATCCGATCTCATCAGGAGATTTGATTGGTCCAAGGTTTTACCATAGCAGGCTGATGGCGGAGCTAGAGGCAATTCCTGGCGAAGAGTCCGAAAAGAGGGTCTTCGCGAAGTCCGAAAAGAGGGTTTTTCGGCGAAGCTATCAGTTAGCTTCCCTGGCGGTGCTCTGGATGATGTTAGCCTCTCAAGCGGGCTATCTCCTTGGGCTAATGTAATGCTAAATGCTAGCATTTTAGACCTGCTGAGGTCTTTAGAAACAATCCGGGTTCACTGTTCTGCTTGCTGGATCAGTGGGAGTCCATCGCTTCCTTGTCCCTTGGAGGTGGGTGAAAACTGTCTTCAGCTCGTCTGTCCCTTGTCTTTTGTAAATGTCAACAAGTTTAGACATCGTTCGGACCAATGAGAATCTTGTCTTTTTTAAGTGTCAACAACGGGTAGGATTTGTAGAAGAGACATGATGCCCTTAAACCTCATTCTTAAAGTAAAGATTTTTGATGTTTTTGGGGCATCAATTTTATGGGACCATTTCCCATTTCTTTTGGCAACCAGTACATTTTGATTGCAGTGGACTATGTGTCGAAATGGGTATAAGCGGTACCAACAAGGACAAATGACAATAAGTTATTGTCAAATTTCTAAAAGAGAA
>JAVJIF010001975.1:0-112454 GCA_038442645.1 Agave tequilana
CCTGTGATATAAACAGTAGTTGGAGATCATCAGTCTTTTCCACCTTTCAAGGAGCCTGATCTCCAGAAAGTTTGAGTCTGTTACTCTTTTGGAGTAACTTGAATAAAGAGACCACATATTCATCCTTGAAAGAATATGACTTATTAGCACGTGCCTGGCGGAAGCCATTCCTACTTTGACGGACTGGGTCTTTGAAGGTGATTTAACTTCGTTGTCAGGAGTATCTCTTCTTCTCGGCTGAGAAGGCGACTCTAGTTGCGCGTCGCAATGACTTATTGGGTCTCAGTTTGCTATATTTTTCTTCAGCCCTAACCTTGGCGATGAACTCTTCCTCCTGTTCGCCTTGTAGCACCAAACTACTTCCAAGTGTGACATTCTTTGAGCGAGTAGGAGGTTTGCAGATTTGAGACATGTCTCAACCAATGTAAACTGGGTCATGCTACTGAGACAACAGAGTGCAATGCTTTGAAATCTCTCGACGAAAGTTTTGATAGACTTTCCTTTCTTCTATTTGGTTGCAAGGAGAGTTGGCACTGAGATTTCTGTATCGTCTTCGAAGAAATGAGCCAGAAACAATTTCTCGAGGTTGGCCCATGTTTTAATTGAGCCGGCAGGAAGTTTCATGAACCATTCAAAGGCGACTCCCTTAAGTGTCCCAATGAATAAACGAGCCATAATAGCATCATTGATACTACATTCCTAGTTTACAATTTGAAGTAGTAATGTGTTGGTTCGGTGACCCTTTACCATCGAAAGTATGAAGGGTCGGTGCTTTGAATTGGGGAGGGTAGGTAGTCGTGTTCTACTCTACTGGGTAGGGTCAGACTATCCCCACATCTTGGAGGACTGTCTCGGTTGGTGAGAACCTTGAGGTGTTAGTCCAGTTTGCTCATCATCTTGGAATGGCAGCTCCCGTTCTCTGAGTTATCCTCCTCTTCAGATGAAGATTTGGGTGGCTCAGAGTTTGAATGCTCATCGTTCTCGATATTTGCAGAAGATGAGCTCTCCCCCTCCTTCCATTTGCCTTTAGACTTCTTGGAAGGAGTTTTAGCCGTTGGTTTCTTCTTATCTTAAGCAGTTGTGATAGCAATTGCTTAAGGGTATCAATAGATTCTTACTGAGTTTGAATCATATCAAACTGTTCCCTTGGGTTCGGGCCTGCTCTTCGAATTGCTTGGCCCACCTCTTCGGGAGTTCCCGCCATGTAAGCAAAGGCAGTTGTCTCCGAACTGAAATCAAAGATCGGGATCTAATGATGGCGGAGTGCTCATCATTCACCTCAACCCCCTGGCCAACAGACGGTAGTCGATGAAGGTGATCGTTCCCGTGCGTTATCAGAGTTAATCATTATCAAAACTAGAGTGATGGGCCTTGGGCCAACAGCGACTGGCAGATAAGGCTCAAGATAGCAGTCATCATTCTTTTGATACCAATGAGAGGTTGATGCTGACCAACCACTTGAAGGTGTCCAGTCCAAGAGAAGTTTGGTTGTCCCCCGTGTCCTGGAATTCATCACTATACCTGTACCTGGGATATGGGGGAAACAGCAGAAGAGGCTATATGATTCTTTGTAACTAGCCATCCTCCGAACTTCCCCCAGGTATTGGCCTACCCATTCAGAATTTTCAAAGTGGCAAAGGTGGGACAACATTCACCCACTGGAGGCTTCTCTTGTCTGGATAAGAACCGAACAGTAGAGTGCAAACCACGCCATCTAATAAAACATATGGTAGCTCTACTCGAGGAGAAGGACCATTACATGGGAAGACCAATTCTCCTCCCCCTCTCCCCTCCCCCGCTTAACGATCATCTTCACGTTAGAATTGTTTCGTCAATGCACGAAGCCCACTTGAATACGACAGACCATAGCAGAACAGCCAAAGCGATCGTCCGTACACCAGTTGAAACGGCCGAAAATATCACTAAAAGGGTAATACCGTCGTGGGGGCGAGAAGGGATTACGCATCTCTTCAACCAGGCTGACAAGAAACCACCAGCAACGCCTTCCTGGATATCGATATATTAGCCTGATGATGAAAGCTCAAGAATGCATCCCCTTGTTTATAATCCCCATCGTCTTCCTCTAGGATGACATCTCCATGATTACTCGCCTTCATAGCCTTGGCGATCCGCTTGTCTTCCATTGGAGCCTGAAGAATTTCACGAGGTACGTCCAAAGAAGGGAACAAATAGCTGATCCAAGTCTTCAGGCTATTGGTAGCTCCGGGGTCGGGAGGAAGGTCGAGGCAATGTAGAAATGGAACATGAGCTCTCGATATGTCTCATAGAGGGCCGGCTCCTTCTTCTCCAGTTGTGCTAACTCTTCAGCACGAAAAGTACTCCTCGTATGGTAACGAACCCATTGGGAGATTCGATACTTCATGATCACCATCCTCAGTTCGTCGACCAGTGTAAAGAATGTCCCCAAGGCTGGACAATACATCTCGAGAATGGTGTATACTGATGCTGACCCGAATATATGGCTCTGATGGCCTCGTAAAGTCCCAGCTACATCAGATCATCTGCAAAAAACGTCAACGCATACAATGTAAGGCTGCTCCACCACTGCAGTTTTAAGATGCTGACCCACCCCAGCGTCCGAAAGTCTGCTGCTGGATAATTTCCTCTCGCATTTATAAATCGGCTCAAGAAGATCGAAACCCTTGCCGGATTCTCCCCCATGGGCACATCACGTCCAACTTGCCGGGTGTAGACCGAGGATGCTTCGCGGAGGTCCATCTCTACTGAATCCATGGCTGGTCAAAATCCCCACATGCACCAATTCCGTGGTCGACTCACCGACCAGATTATCTTCGCTCTGTGATCACTTACTGAAAGAAGGCCAGGAGATAATGATGCCTACTTTCTGAGAGGTAGTAGCAGTCTCCATTTAGGGTGTAAACCCATTGCCTTTTCCCGGCAAGTAGCTGCTGATCTGTGTCCAGTGCCGCACCTCCAAAATCCGGCTTCCTGAGGATTGTTCGGTTCTCCCCGTTGAACGCGGCTATCAACATGATATTCTGAGGGTTCGCTCATCCCCACCTAAGATAAGTGCATTTCATTTGGGAGTACTTTCTTCATTAAATAGTGAGGCCTGCCCCGCGAACTGAAAGTTGACGTTCCCATTTATTCCCCTCACGGACCCGAATAAAGTGTTGGATGGGCCAGGAGCATAGTGCACTGCAAAACAAAAAAGAACAAGCATTTTAGACAATAAATAAAGAAGGAGAATCAAGTGCAATGAAAACTCCTAAGGCATAGCTCGCTTTCTCAGCGAACCTAGCTTAGCTCTAAGGCGAAGCTTCGCACAGAGGCAGAATGCTAAAAGCCCTAAGGGCTAGCTTCGCGCTAGCTTCGCACAGAGGCAGAATGCCAAAAGCCCTAAGGGCTAGCTTCGCATGGAAGATTAAGAGGAGCTTAGGCCTAAAGAGGTTCAAAGGATGCAGTGATCATCATCTAGCTTCACCTCAAAGCTTAGCTTCTCATTCTGACAGAATGCCAAAAACCCTAAGTGCTAGCTTCGCCTAGAAGCTTTGAGAAGAAACTCTTCAGTTTCTGATATTGATCAGCAAAATTAAAGGAGAGTAAATCCCCTAAAAATTTGACAAAATCAATTTTAAAGGAGTCCGACTCCTTGAGATCATCAAATTTTGATGAATCTTGAAAAATCCATCACGGATTAGCCAAAATGGGCTTTGAAAGTATCCAAAAATCTTTAAAAAAAGGAAATCTCTACAGGGGATGGGTCTTTTGGTGATCGGAGACGCGGCACCGCAGCTGCAGAGGTTGCAACCTCTTTACCAGGACACTGTTTGGGTTCCATCGAAGGTTGTGAAGAGTTCTTGGGATCTAGACGAAGAAGACAAAAAGAATTTGTTCTCTGAGAAAGCCTTAAAAAATTTTGAAACAGAAGTTAACTTCTCTAAAATAAGCCAAGTTAGGCTTTTTATAGGCTCTGCGCCTCTAGCTTCGCCTCCTCAAAAGAAGTTTAAGCTGTCACTTCGAGTTAAATTCGAAGCGGTGGTTAGAGGTTCGAAAACCTAAGCAGCAAAGTTGGTTAACTTCGCTCATATGCCATCTTTAGCTTCATTTGAAGCTCTATTTTTAGCTCCGCCATGAGCTCATCGTTAGCTCCGCAGGAATCTTTGTTAGCTCCACTGAGAGCTTATATTTTATCTCCGCTGAGAGCTCATCCTTAACTTCATCTGAAGCTTCATCTTAGCTCCGCTGAGAGTTCAGTTATTAGCTTCATGCGAAGCTCACTTCTCATAAAGTTTCTAGGTTAAACCATTTTCGTTACCTAGTTCAGTGCACATTTGCACCCATTGGGCTTTTCTGACCTAAGCAATGTCAAAATTTAGGTCTCAGGCTTCAGGTACAAAGTATTTCATAATCTATACCAATTCATTACAGATTCAGGAAAACTTTAAAGAGGGTTTTGTTGACACTCCGAAAAGACGAACTCCAAGGCAGCTCTGCAACCAGTCTGAACTATGTCTAAATTTGTTGACACTTCTAAAAGACAAGTCACCAGTAGACTGAAGACCTATTGATCCCTGATAGACAAACCAATGACTTGGACTCTACTGATTCAGTGAAGCAGACAGTGAACCTGGTATTTGCCTTCTGAAGAAGTCTAAGAGGCTAACATTTAACTTCACTGCAAGCTTAACCTTAGCTTCGCAGTAAGCTCAGTATCTTTGTTGTTGGCTCATTCCTTAGTTTTGCCGAAGCTTTTCATAGCTCTGCTAAGAGCTCTTTGTTTAACTTCGCTGCAAGCTCAGTCGTAACTTCACCGCATGTTATCATTTGCTCTACTAAGAGCTTATACTTTAGCTCTGCTTGAAGCTCCTTTAGCTCCGCTGTGAGCTAGCTCTGTTACAAGCTCATATGTTCATTTTTGACCATTTAAATCTCAGCACGAGATTAATGTGATCATTATCATATTTTAGGCAGTTGCTTGCAGTGATCCAATCGCTCCTCAATCAGTTGGAGAAGATAAAAGGAAATCTCTTAAAACTGGAAAAATCAACAGATTGCTATAACAACCCTAAGCTAGCTGGCTAATTAAATTCACTAGCATGTGCTAGCTTCGCAAAAGCTATATTTAGCTTCATGGTGAAGCTATTCTGGCTTCCAGTGAAGCTACACTATGCTGATTTTTAGGGAAACAGTTACACCCCTTGAGCCTATAAATAGCCTAATGCAAGGTTGATTCTAAAGGAGGATTTTTAGGGATTTAGATAACTATTTTCTGAAAAATTCAGAAGATGGCTGATCTTCTTAGAGAGAGATTTAACAAGAGATCACTCTTTAACTTCTGGGCTTTTCTCAGAGAACTTTGCTTCTCTTTCAGGGTGCCAACACCCTCACGATCTTCCTTTCTCAAGGATTTTCGGAAGCAGGCGAGAAGGAAATCCTTTGGTAGAAGATTCGAAAACTCAATCACTTGCATTGTTAATGGAACAAAGTAGTCACGCGCTGACCAGACTTCTACCGACACGCTTCCCTAGAATCTCAAGAATACTTGTAATCTTTCTTTTTACTTGTAAATGTCTTCGAATTTTTGTAAAGTTTTCCCACAGTTAAAATCAATGAAAACAAATCCCAGACGTTGAATTAATGGGAGAAATTGTTAAATTGTTAAAAAATACAAAACAAACTAAGAAACCTTATTTTCCTTTAAGAAAATAAGAACCCCGCACCTACACACCTAATACTATATAGAGAAGGAGAAGACTGAAAATATTTGGTAGAAGACCACGACTAGTATTGCATTTACATTAATATATACAAGTTACGTTGAAATATTCTTAATCATATAATTGTACAACTAATATTCCCTATAATTAAATGTGCTATTTAGGTAATCAAAAGTTGACTATAATTATTGCATGCACCACACTTTTGGGAGGATGAGTGATTCTAGGATATTGCGGGAATATAGCGGGATATGCTAGATTTGTTAGTCTTTCTTTTCAAAATGACGGTTCAAGAAAGTTTACTCACTCCTTAATTTGCTAAACACAAAATGTTAAAACACAAATTAAAAAACTTAATTCTTTCCTAATCCGTCAAACATAAAAAAAACAAAAAATAAAAGGATGACCTATACTAAAGTGTTAAGATGAGTTAACCTTCAGAAAGGAAGACTAACAAAAACACCTCTTTTAAGAGCACTTTCACCCCTTTTGCCAGGGCAAAAGGCAGGGGCTCCCCGCAATTACTATTCAAAATATTTTTATTGATTTTGTGTAAATTTTGGTTGATATGATTGTATGTACATATTTATTCAAACATGTAATAGGATTTCGGATAATATTTTTGTTATCTCTCATAGCGCCATGTGTCTATATCTATCCAAAATATCTGATAAGATTTCTGATAAGAGTTCAGTTAGCTCTCATAGTGCCATGTGTCCATATCTATCTAAAATATCTGAAAAGATTTCGAATAAGATTTCTGTTAGCTCTTATAGTGCCACGTGGCCTTATCTATCCACTCATTTCTCCATAAATACGCATTAAAATTTCTCATCCATTCACACAAATTCAGAAATCACCTTAGATTTAGAAATCTTTCTTTCCTTTTAATAGTTATAATGTCTTACACGAGGAGAGTCATGGAAAGAATTGAACGAGAGGAGGAAGAACTTAGGCGAAGACGTGCCAATGAAGCAAAGGCGAGAGCAGCTCATACCCATGAAGTGAATCTAGTGGTGGCCATGCTCGATCAACAAAGGCAAAAATGGCATGGTGGCTCAAACTTAGGTCATGCACCAAACAAGGAAAGAGAAAGACACTCCCGGAGTAATAATCTCTTACAAGATTTTAACTACCAATCATTGTAGCATGTTTCTGACTTTCGAAACAGATTTAGAATGACTCCCCACTTATTCAACAAAATTATGCACGATGATTGCAACTATGACCGTTACCTAGTTCAAAAAAGTAATGCTATAGGGGTTTTAGGTCTACTTCCAGATCAAAAACTAACAGCCGTGTTGTGCATGCTTGCTTACAGTTCATCTACAAACCAGATGGATGAAATTGCTAGGGCGAAAAAATCTACCATCCTAGAGGCCTTAACCAGATTTTGTCATGTCGTTGAAACTCTGTACATGACAAATTACCTTCGTAGCCCAACGCCTGCAGACTTCCATAGGCTTCTGCAAAACGGTGAAGCTCGAGGTTTTTGGCATGATTGGAAGCATTGATTGAATGCATTGGCAGTGGAAGAATTGTCCAAGTGCCTGGCAAGGAGACTACCAGAATAGGAAAGGTAATAAAACTATAATTCTTGAGGTTGTTGCATCCTTTGATACATGGTTTGGCACGCTTTCTTTGGTGTCCCGGGAACTCAAAATGACTTCAATGTTCTCCATCAATCTCCGGTATTCAACCAAGTGTTGAGAGGAGAAACAAATCAAATCACGTACACAATCAACAATATTGTATACGAGTTTCCTTACTACCTTGCAGATGGAATTTACCCGCAGTGGACAACCTTTGTCAAAATAATTCAAAATCCCCAAACAGAGAAGGAAGCACACTTTTTCGCGAAGCAAGAGGGTTATCGTAAAGACGTGGAGAGGTGTTTTGGTATCCTACAAGCTCGTTGGTTAATCATTAGAGGGCTTCTTTTTTTTTTTGATCAAAAGGTTCTTCGGAGCATCATGATGACATGCATTATACTTCACAACATGATTGTGAAGGATGAGTATGACTCTGATGCAAAGGATGAGTATGGTTCTGATGATGAACATGACCAAATGAATACGAGGACAAGGATTTACAATCCCCACCCAAAACAATTTTGGGGAACCCGTGTAGGATGACCCTTTGCAAAGGAATGAATATTGGTCTAATAAAATGCTTGAGCGTTATACTGACATGCAAGATTCTTATATTCACACTAGACGTCAAGAGGACTTGATCGAGCACGATTGGAGTTTGAGTAACTATCATAGTTGAGAGGAGCTTATTTCTTGCTTTCAATAAATAGCAAAGATATTTTGTTTGTTTTTGGCTTTGTATTTGGTGTGCTTGGTTTGTATCTTACTTTCATGCTTATCAATAAAAAAGATTTATTCAAAGTTTAAAAAAAGAAACTACATCTTACTTACTCGCTTAATAACATATATTTAAAATAATCAAATACAAGGGTTACATTAATAAATGGCAACCTAATTATCATTATTAAACCAATCAGTGTGTTGTGTGTTTTTAGATCCGTCTTGCGTGTTGCTAGTTGTTCCCTCCTCACAAAAAAAATCTTCTTCTCCTCATCACATCTCTACGCTCTTCCCTCCAATATCGTTGTGTAGTAGGAGACATTTCGGTGCAAACCATGGCCATAATCTCCCAATTGATTTTATCTTGGTCTTATTTCTGTGAATATTCTCTAGCTCTTTGGTGTTTCTCAAACTTTAACATGTTAGTCGCATCTCTTTCTCTTTGTAGCTGAGTTGTATTGCACCCCACTCCGCTAGTTGTGCCAAGTACATAGCCGTGTCACTGTTGGACATGGCCCCTTGCTTCACCTTCTTTTACCATTGGTCTACTCAAACCCACAGATGGTGTCCTCGTCTCTGACGGCGATTCCATTGGCGATGCCGATGCCAATGAATCTTGCAAGGGTGTCTCATTCATGGCAATATTCATCTGAGGGGGAATGATCCTAAATTTCGGACAATTCTTTACCACTTCCTATCATTCTTCATGGGTGAAAGATTTTTTAGTAGCTTGATGGTAACACCTTTGTGTTTGAACAAGCAAAAAAAATGTGAAATATTATTTTAACACTTTTTTACAAAAAAATGTGCTTGAACAAGATACCATAAAACACTTTCTTACCTCATCCTCTAAACTTGTGCCACTTTAATAATTGTCTTGCGCTTTCTTCTTTGCATCTCTCCATTTGCCTAATTCTTTATTCAGTATTTTCCACCTATTTTGAAGACCTTGTTCTGTACGAGGCGATCCAAACTTTTCCTAAAATTCTCCATGAATTTTCTTCAACATTAAGGGCAACCTCGTCTCAGTACCTTCAATCGGGTGATGGCAAACACTAACTCAACATTGGCACTGAAAGTCACCTAGGGGGGGTGAATAGGTGATAATGCTAATCTAGAGAACTTAATGCGGAATTTAAAAACTAATTGCAATTAGACAAATGCAACCAACTAGAGATGCACACTCAACCAAGCCAAGCATATAAATATGAATGATCAATGTGAAATGATGCGAGGCACAAAGTAAAGAGAGAGAGAGAGATAGAGTAAGAGTCAAGGGATCAAGCGCAAACAACAAGATATGTTTCAAGGTTCGAGCACCCAGCTCTACATCCTCGCCTTCACACAGAAGGATTTCAAGTCCACTAGCTTGTCCACAAAGGACTCCCACAAAGGGAACCTCCACCGAGGATTTGGGGCAATAACAATTACAAGGAGTACCCAACTCCTCTCCTTACAAAAACAACCTCCTCCTTGAGGCACAACTCCAAGCCAAAAAACAATCACCTCACAACTTGAGGGATTAGCACCAAGCAACACAAGGATCACCTCACAACTTGAGGGATACAACCCAAATGCACAACCTCCTCAACACAATGAGGGAAAGGCATAAAGCAAAGATTGGGTTTACAACTTGGTGGTCTAACAAACAACCACAAACAATCTCTTTTCCCACACAAAGATCCTATAGAATAAGATAGTAGATGTAGCTCAAGTGTGGAGAAAACCAAAGGAATGAAAATCACAATCTCAAAGAAAATCCTTGGGAAAAACTAGAAACCAAGATGAAGAAGTTTAATTAAACACTTTTCCCAAAAACCCTTTTCTTTGATTTTTCAAACCCTAGCAAAAACACCAAATAGATTGTTCAATTAAAGCCCAAAAACTTCTTTTGATTGCTATGAAAACACTAGAGAAAGCTCAGAAAATTCCTCCAAAAATTCTTAAAGAAAACCTCTTTCCAATGGGTATTTATAGGCCATTTGGAAAACTAGCCGTTGGCAGCAGATCCTGCCAAAAATGAACTACCGGTCGACCGCTCGGTCGACCGTCCAACGGTCATATTATGACCGCTGGCAGCAACCGGTCGACCGGGCGGTTGACCGTCCCAGATACAGAGAGCAACGTTCTCTGTCCGGTCGACCGCTCGGTCGGCCGGGGGCAACCCGAGAGCAAACTGCTCTCAGTCGGTCGACCGGCTCATGGGGCAGCCAGCGTGCACGTATCTGTGCACGTCGGTCGACAGATTCGGTCGACCGGCTATATGGTACGGTCGACCGTTCGGTCAACCGGCCTAGCCTGGCAGCTGCAGTTCTGGGCCAGAAAAACAAGGTATTTATTATCCAATAAATTTCCATAAAATCTATAAAATTACAAAAATGGTTTTATCATTTTATATTGAAATATAAACTTGTGTTAAAAATTTCAACACAAATTTCAAACATCTTGAAACATTTTTGTGTCATATCATTTTTACCAAAATCCAAAAACTGTATTTTCTAAAACTTGGATTTTTGAATAGAAAATACATTTTGTCCAAAACTCATCCAAATACAAAAAACATGATATTAAACAACATTTAGGCATGATGCATATGGATAGAAATCCAATATACATGAAACATATATATATCCATGTTTTTGACATTAATTCCAAAAATATGTTTTGTTAAAAATACCAAAACATAAAACACATGAATAAGTAAGTCAAAACTAAGTTTGTCTAGGAAGTTAAGCATGCATGTATATAGAATGAATCTACTATACATAAAATCATTTAAACTTATTTTGATCTATCTATTCATGAAACCAAGATCTGTTAAACCAAAAACGGAAAAACCGAAAACCAATATTCAAAACATGAAACGTGTGTTTTTGTGAACTTGAGCATATCATACTATTCTAATCTTTACAAATGGATCTAAACACAAAACTAAACTAGGTACCGATGTCTTCTTGTACAGCAACGTCTTCAAGCCGACTCGATCCAAAACTTCGTGATCCACCGAGCTTGACTCCAATGAGTGCTATATATGATCTTGTCGCTCGGGCTCTTGAATCACTATGTGAAAGCTTTCAAACCATCTTGTTGAAGCTAATCACCTATTAACATCTTGATTAATAATCTGAAACTAAAATCACAAGATTGTTAGTACACATAACTACATGAGTTAATCATCATCAAAACTAGAGTGGAAAGCCTTTGGGCCAACAATCTCCCCCTTTTTGATGATGACAAAACTCATGGAGTTATATATGCATGGCTTAAAGTTAAGCTTCAAAGAAGCTCCCCCTTAACTCGTGCATAGAAGAAAACAACAAATATATGCAATGAAGTATAGATATAAACTATGAAATGCATATAAACAGGTTCTTGATATCAAATGAAAGGTAAAACAAATTATTTCTTCTTAATGAAGGCTCTTGATACTCTTGATACCAAACAATACATAATGCTCTTGATACCAATAAAACATGTTCTCTCAATATCAAACATGAAACAAAGATCATGCATAAATCATGCATATAAACTAAAATTCTTCTCCTCATTTTCGTCAATCATCAACAAAGGGGTTAAAAACAAAACTAATAAGAACATATTCTTCTCCCCTTTTTGTTCAAAACAAAGAATCAATAAAGGGTTAATCAAAACATAAAAAAAATGTTCTCCCCCTTTTTGTCTAAAACAAAAACAATGTCAATAAGGGATCAAGTCAAATATGATACCAATTAAAAATATGTCAATGAAATGCATATTGATACCAATTGAAATTAAACATTATAAATTTTGAATTCCTAAACATAAATCTTGATACCAATTGAAATTATTATCCTTAAAAAAAAACAAATGATACCAAATTGAAATTATTAAAATTAAATTTTTTGTTTTAATCATTTTCTATCATAAAGTATGGGAGTGGAAACAAAATACCAATTGAAATACAAAATACAAGTTTTCTCCCCCTTTATGAAATACCAAATAAAACTATGAAACCTGTATTAAGATACCAATTGAAAACTAAATCAATTGAAATAAAGTTGAAACTCAAGCTTTAGCATAAACAAGATTTGTGCTTGACAATATAGGAATATAGGAAGCACAAATAAAGCACATATATGTATGAAAAATGAATACCAATCGAAATTGATATTATTTGAAATGAAAGCATACATACATACAAATATATGAGTATACAAGAAATGTCAATATTGATACCAATTGAAAGAATCCAATGATACCAATTGAAACAACAATAAGATCAAGTGTATATCTCATATTCCTATCCTCCAATCATGTTCAAGTTTAAAATGATTTTCACAATGAAGCATACATGAGCATGGTCTCCCATCCAACCGCCCATTGAAGGTAGGGTTTTCAAAAATAGGTTTTGAAAATATGGTTTGTTTGAAAAACTCTACCAAGTGAAGAACACGACCTAGTTATGGATAAAGTTGAAAACTAGTACGAAATTCTTCAAGCAAGGAATACAAACAAAATTGTTTTTCATGAAACACATGTAAATCACATGGCACTAAAAACACTCAAAATCCATAAAGCCCATCTCATACTCATGAAAACACAATCATGAGAAACATAATAGAGTGAGTGAACAAGTGTAATGTGAAACACACAATCATGAAAATATTCAATTTAGCTCAATTTGAATTCCTTTAAACATGAAACATGAAAATCTAAAATTTTTCAATAAAACAAATTATACTTCAAGGCATATGTATGTTTTGGCAAAATAAAAGTATACATACATATCCCTAAAGACAATTGAGTCCATATATAAAGATTTGCATGAAAGGCAAATGACTCAAGGGGTATACATGTATATCTTAAGGTTTGGCAAAATAGACATATACATGAAGTGAAAAACACATGATCATAAAAACATGTCCAAAATAGGAATACAAGTTTAAAATGCATAAATCATCAAAACTAGACTATACTAGAACATCTAATGGGTACAAATAGGCATTCAAGTACAAACATATAAAGATTTACTTGTGGCCCACTCTATGTACAAGTATATATCCTAGTTTTAATGAAAACTAACATCTAAACAAGTAATCAAATCATGTAGCATAAAACGAGACTTAAATCATCATAAAAAAACATAAATATGATCATTATGCAAATCCACATGCTATTAGAGCTATGATATACATAATAGCTAAACATATGTGAGAACACAAAGTATGGGTCCTTATAAACAAGGGTGATCTCAAAAGCTATACATGCATGTCAATGGTCTAATAATCATAGCATTTAACATACTAATCAAAACATGAAGCATCAAACCAAAACATCATAAACATTCATATGATTATTATGTATGTGCATGTGCATTAGATTTAGAGCATACTGTATGACCCGGAAAAGGAGAAGACAAGAATTTGCGGTAAAAGTTTTCCTTGAATCAAATGAAAAGGATTACAACAAAAACTGTTCCTTCTGGTTACAAGGGAGGGAGGATATTGAATCTTGAATCCCCCCTTTGTTTAAGGCTGGGTTCTTCGTGTGGCGGTGGAGAGTGAATCTTGTTCTCCGTTGACCAGATGACCGTCCTTCTGGGATCTCCTCTTCGGCCGGTAGAAAAGAGTGACACAGCTCTGTCTACCAAAACTCTAAAAGAGAAGGTAGGCGAAAGCTAGCTCGTACACAGCGAACTTGCTGAAGAGTCTTCTCTCTCTCTCTGTTGATGGTCCTCTCTTTGATGCCTGATCCTCTTCTCACCGTGTGTGTTTTCTGATTGTCGATCAATGCCTCTCCTCATAGCAAACGAGGCTATTTATAGAGGTCCCAGGGGTGAACGCGCCCCCTGAAAGCGCTCCACAATGAGGGGCCACTTCCCCGCTACATGGGCGGTAACTAACCCACGTGCCTGCTAAAGACACGCCACGATGGGGGCTGATTTTTCTTACGTGTAGGCAGTGATTGGTCCCTTAACCAGGGCGGTTATAACTGAGACGCGGGTTTTAGACCTTCGCGTCTTGAGGCTGAGACGCGGGTGTCAGGCCGACGCGCCTTGATGCTGAGACGCGGGTGTCGAGCCAACGCGCTTTGGTGCTGAGACGCGGGTGTCGAGCCAACGCGCTTTGGTGCTGAGACGCGGGTGTCGAGCCAACGCGCCTTGATGCTGAGACGCGGTGTCGAGCCAACGCGCCTTGATGCCGAGACGCGGGTGTCGAGCCAACGCGCCTTGATGCTGAGACGCGGGTGTCGAGCCAACGCGCCTTGATGCTGAGACGCGGATGGTAGTCCCTCGCGTCTAGAGCTTGAAACTTTGCTTTTCAATGGCTTGTCCTCCAGTAACTTTTGGACAGCCTACAGAACCCCCTCCAAAGTTTTCGATATTCCGCAGTTAACTGGGACGGATTTCGAAATACTTTAGATTTTAGCCAAATTTGTTTTCATGACTGGACTGTTAGTGCTCCGGGTTTGATTTTATCTAGAGTTGATCTTCGTGAGTGTACTGTTTGAACTCTTTGAAGCCACCAGAGTTGATCATGTTGAGTGTCTAGATGCGCAGTCTAAACCTCCCTTATTGCTTTTAGTCTGTCACGGGTGTGCTTTAAGCCAGGAGTGGTTGGTCGTCTGCTTGCGTCAGTGTACTGTTGAACTGATTTTGCAGAAGCAGGAGACCGAACGCAGGTTCTTTTCGAAAAGCCGAGATGGTACTGTTTTAAAGACGTGATTTCTGTAGGGTGCGTCCTTTGGCAATGGAAACGCGCCCGATCTTCTATGAGGCAGACGCGATGTTGGGCCCGCTGGGTCGGACGCGGACTGAGGAAAGACGCGGCTCTAATAAAGACGCGATTTTCTGAGCGCAACGCGACTTTCTGGGTGCATTTATGGTGATGCTGACGGGGCATGTCCATCGGAGAGGTGCGTCCCTTGGTGCGAATCTGTGCCGTGTCATGATTACGTCGCCAGCTGGCCTGGGGAACCGGCAGGATTTCACCTTTTGGCGCGCGGATTTCCTGGTTCATTAACTGAACCGCGCCACGTGTCAAATGATGACTCGCCGCGGAGCCGTGGCGCATGATCTTCTCTGTTCAAAAATGATTTGGTTCCACGCGTCAAGCGGTGACTCGCTGCAGCGTCTATCGGGCCACACGCCGCGTATCTTCGCGAATCCTTGGGCCTATAAATAGCCACAGTTGGAGAGATACCTTTTCTTCTCCGAACGCACTTGCTCAAGAAAGAGAGTTCTCTTCTTCCTCTGTTCATCCTCACGTCAGATTCTTGATTAACGATGGTACCCAAGACCAAGCCAACCGCATCTTCTTCACGGGCGACCGTCGCCGAGGCCCAGAGGGGCGCTTCCTCTGCACAGGATGTCGCTTTCCCAGGTATAATGCCTTTTAGGCGTGGATTTCGCCATTAACGGAAGCTCTAAGAATCCTTAACACAAAATATAACTCGTGTTTGATTCTCAGACGCGGTCTCAGACGCAGTCTTTGAGTTGATAACCGAGGCGCGGGTTTGGACCCTCGCGCCATTGGGTCCTGCATTTTGGATTCTTCACTTAGAATATTTCTAATTGTGAAGGGTTCAGACGCGGACTTGGTTTGCAGAACGCGGATTTGATCCTTGCGTTCTGTTTCATCAGCTGCCGATTTTGATGAATCTGGCACTTGAGTCCAAGCACTTAGAAATCTGGGGATGTGAAAGGAAGGGAGTTACCCTCCTTAACTTCTGGCGATTATGGTGATGGAAGGGTTAAGGTGGATAACTCCCTTCTTTTCGCACCCCAGAAGTGACATCAAGGAGAATGTGGTGGAGACGCGGATCCTGCAGGTCTGGACGCGGGTTTGATAATTCCTGCGTCCAGTATCTCTTCTGCGTTTGGACGCGGTTTCGCAGATCTGGACGCAGATTTGATAATTCCTGCGTCCAGTATCTCTTCTGCGTTTGGACGCGGTTTTGCAGGTCTGGACGCGGATTTGATAATTCTTGCGTCCAGTATCTCTTCTGCGTCTGGGTTATGAACACTTAGTATTTTTTTTTTCCGAGTCGTTTTGCTCGACAGTTCGGCTACGATCAACTCTACGTCGGGAATCCCAACGCTCGACTCGCCTTCGAAGGGAACTTGTTCGAAGGTGCTCGGGCTTGGTACTACAGTGTGGCCGGAGGGACGGGAACAACTTTCCGTCTACCTATCGAGGGGTCCAGGTGCCGCATGAGCTTCTTTTTTTTTTTCCTTATAAAGTATCTAACTAAGTGTCCTTTTCTTTGCAGTGCCCCATCCTTCTGCCTCACTCGCCAAGACGCGCCACTTTGGACATGTAGGTGGTGCTGACCGGGACTTGACCTTTGTGCTACGAAGGACTGTCCCTGTGACTGCTGACCAGTCGCAGGATCGCAGGGAGAGGCTCTCTAATGTTGACATGAGAACTCTTCGGGTACTTATGACCGATGCAGCATTCACAACGGATACTCACGTCAAGCTGGAGAAGCCTGCCTTCTTCTTCGGAGATCGTATCAACGATGGCGGCCATCGTGTGTATGACGGAACTTATAAATGGCTCCGTCAGATAAAGGGTGGAAGATTCTTTCTTCCGGACATGGAGAGGATGTTCCCGCTGTCCTACTTCCAGCACATGTCTGTCCCTCGGAAGATGGAATGGGACATTTCTCGATATGTCCCTGAGATTACTCTTGGCGATTTGGGTTCCCATAAAGTACACCGTCATGATAGCCATGACAGGTCGGTTCTCGGCCTATTCCCTGGGTCGCGTAAGTCTGAGGTTCCGGTTGAAGAGATACCATAACTTGGCACTACCTTCCTCAACGCGTTCATGGAAGCGGAGGGTGATTATCCGGTCGGGTTCCGTCCGCCCGGGTGGGTCCATTCCACGGAGAACTACTGGTGGGGCAGGATGGTGGGTTTCGTCCTCACCGATCTTGGGGATCTGCTAAAGCGTGTGGGACTGTACCCGGCGGTCAGGGCCGTACAGTGGGGTATCCCACCAGGCTCTCATAACTTCTTCGGGATCCTGGAGCGCTACAATCCTCTGACGGGGACATTCTTTACCCCGGTCGGAGAGATGGGCCTTGCAATGCACGAATTACATGAGGTCTCGGGGCTGTCAACAGGGGACATTCCCTATGAGGAATATGTTCCGACCACTAAGGAGCTTCACCTCTTGAAGAAAGAGTTTCCTCGGATGTACGAGACTTACTGGGAAGTGATGTGTCACTTCCACATTTGCGGTCAGTTAACCGCCTGGAGGTCGCAGGGAGTCAAGCAACTATCTTGGGCCAGCTACTTGTTTAACGGTGTCAACAAGAAAGACCATCCGATAACCCGACTGGCTCCCAGCTCCGCCGAGAAAATTGAGGACAGGATCACCCAGGCTCCTGAAGGCTTCTACATCACGGTTTCGAACGAGGACGGTTTCGACCCTGACCTGATTTTTGAAAGCTTCCACCATCAAGCCTGGACCCCTATCTCCGATAGGGCACTATTGGCAGGCTTCTTAATGCTGTGGCTGAAGCGTTGTGTGGTGCCCACGCTGCCACATGAAGCTATTGTTGCTGACGTGGTGTACCCGGCGGTGCTCCTGGCTCATGGCAACCCTATAGCCCTTCTCCCGGCCGTGGTGGCTGGCATTTAGAGCGGGTTGCGGGCGCTAACCAAGAGTTTCTGCGAGGTGCCGAAAACTGTCGACTCCCACGGCAAGCCGTATGTTGACTCAGAGGGGAATCCGATGGTGAAGCGCCCCAACCCTCGGATCGAGCTGCCTTATACGTACCTCATGGCTTGGTACGTGATGCACTGCCCTTCTCTAATGATGGCGGTGCGTTGGAGGGAGAGTTCTGTCCCTTTTGTACAGCGGTTGGAGGATTCGAGCTGGCGTGATCCTTATATATATTACGTCCGGAAGCGACTTTCGGATTCTGCGAACTACCAGCTCAATCGCTGCTTCCCCGAGATCTCTGGTGCATCTTTCGGGGATCTATTTGCTGATTTCGCGGGCCCAGATGGTTTCACGAGGTTGTTCGCAGGAGTTTTCTGGTGGTTGATCAATATTCGGCCCGGGTATGTGCTCTTCTGACAAGGGACTTCATGCACGATCGAGCCGTATATGCCGAGTCGTTTTGCTCGACAGTTCGGCTACGATCAACTCTACGTCGGGAATCCCAACGCTCGACTCGCCTTCGAAGGGAACTTGTTCGAAGGTGCTCGGGCTTGGTACTACAGTGTGGCCGGAGGGACGGGAACAACTTTCCGTCTACCTATCGAGGGGTCCAGGTGCCGCATGAGCTTCAGCTTCTGCGGTATTCTCAGGTTAACCAGTCACCGGACTTCGCTCCGGGGTCTTCATGTATTGAGAGCATCAATGCAAATCTCGAGGCAAGGTCAGAGTCTGGTAAGCCCTCGAAACTCACCGAACAGTACCTGAAGGCCCAGAAGGAGGTCGGGAGAAGATCGGAAAGGGAGCCGCGAGCAGTAAGGGCGGAGCCGCGACCAACAAGGGAGGAGCCGCGAGCAGCAAGGGCGGAGCCACGAGCAACAAAGACTCGACAGGTGGTGAGCAAGCGTCGTCAACGCTCTGCTTCAACTGCTGAACCTGCTCCCAAGAAGGTTCGGAGAGACTTGACAACCGAAATCTCCCGCTCTGAAGACATCCTTGCTGTCGTTGAGGTACCGAGGGAAGAAGATATAGCTGAAGAGGATGTTCCTTTAGTCCGTGCCCCTAGGTCGAGCAGCAGAGACCGTAGGTCTGCGGAGGAAGGGGAGCTTGTTGACAGAGCCACCACCGCTGACGAGGATGAGCAGCTAGAGGTCGACATCATGAGTGGAGGAGATGTCGATATTCTGGGGATTTCAGTTCGACCCGGGTTTTTACTTGCTCATGAAGGGAGAGATGAGGCACAGCAACCTGGGTCGCCTTGTGTCTTCATCTCCAGTCCTCGGGCAGTTGATCCCAGTCCTACCACTAGGGTAATTGGTGGTAAGGCTCCGGCTGCAGAAGTCTCGCGCGAAGCGCTATCGTCTTCCTCACTCTCGGGGGAAAGCGATTTTGAAGACGAGGTCGACTACGGCGATGAACCCGCTCTTCCTGATCCGAGTAAGTTCTCCCACATCTCAGAGGAAGAAATATACGAGGGTGAGCCATCAACGGTATCACAGCTGGCGATTACTCCCGCTGAAGGTACTCTTTTCACCTTTTGACCTAATTTCCCTTTTCATTTTGAAGAGGAGGCTTTAACATTCTCCCTTTTATATTGCAGGATTGGCTGAGAATGTCGAGGCTGCATCCTCCTCGCGTATCGAGGAGACGGTAAAAGAGCTGACCCAGCCCGAAGGAGTCGAGGCTTCAGTTGCCGAGATAACTCCAGAGAGGGCAACTACTGATGTCGGGGAGGCTTCCACTTTGCCGGAAGAGGAGGCAACCCCTAAGGCCGGGAAGAACCCACTCTGCAGGGTGAAGGGGTTACTATTGAAGCCAGGGAGACTTCCACTCCGCAGGATTCGCCCAAGGATTCGACATCTCTGGACCTCCCAGATGGTAAGGAAGTTCTGATATTTTAAATGTTTCGCTTTTTCTCCTTTGTGGCTAATGTCGCGATAACTTGCAGAGAGAACTGAGGGGGCTCAGATGGAGAGTCCGACGGTCGGTACCCTTCCAGAAGGCCACACAGCTCAGGTCTCGGTTGAAGCTTCTGAAGGGGTTGCGCTTACTGCTCCATCATTAGCTGTGGAGGTTCCTGCAGAGATGACACCTCCGGAAGCGCCAGTGGCCAGTCTCGCTCTTGACGTATCGACGGTCAGCACGACTCTCGCGCAAAAAGAGCCGGCTTGCACCCCTTTCCTCATGATAGAAAGGGGGTCGGGGAGTACCTCGGGTGATGATACAATGGATTTCCTGACACGCAAAATGGTGCAGCAGTTCCTTGACGCGATGCGATCGTGCATAGATTTTATCCTATCTGGGCGTAGCTCTTTTGACTTTGCCCGGACGTTTCTTGGAAACATGGTCGGGAACATCGAATTAACTGGAGGCTCCTCGCTTGCCAATTCGTGTATGCTGTTGGTGGAGCGATTGGGAAGTGACCTGAAAGAGCTGAAGTCTTTGGACAATACTAGCTCTTCTCAAGAAGCCCAGGTCATCTTGACTAGGCTCCTAGCCACCCAGGAACAAGAGCGACAGGAGGTGGAAGCACAAGTTGCTGAAGAGGTCCGCAATCTCGAGCGTTCCCAAGCTGAATGTCAGAAACTGGCTGACGATTCAATGGAATCCGAGTTCATCTGGCAAAACGCAGAGCTCGCCATTACCAATGCTCGGTCTGCCATCGCTAAAGCGGAAGCCATGATCGCTGATAATGAGAGGACGCTTGCCACCATCCGAAAGAGGCTGGAGGAGCAACAAGCTGCGAAGGCACGAGCTGAAGAAAGCCAGACCGTTCATTCCTCTAGGTTGGAATCTCTACGGGCACAGCTGGCTGCAAAACCCTTTTTATCTGAAGAGGAGCTGCGAGTCCAAGCCATGATGGAGGCTGAGAAGGCACGTCAGCACGAGATGCATCGTCTCAGGGAGCGTATCCGTTCTTTGCCGGATCAAGACTTTTAGCCTTTTCTTCTTCTTCCCTTCTCTCTTTTTTTTGTAAAGAAGAGGACACTCTATTAGAGTGTTTGCATCCACTTTTACTATTTTTTGATATAATAAAAGTTTTTTTTTTTTGTGAAGTTTTTGTTCCATCTTCTTTGTTTAGCTGTGGATGAATTCAACTCCCTGATCACTGGCTGTGAATTCCGAACTTAGGTAAGACTAAGTTCTTTCAATGAGACGCGGCGTCGACTCTAAGTCTTCTTGATGAGACGCGGCATTGATCCATAGAGTGAGACGCGGTCATCCGTCCATAGGAGCTTAGATAGAACTAAGTCCTTTTGATGAGACGCAGCGTCAATCACAGGGTGAGACGCGGTCATCATTCCATAGGAACTTAGATTTCACTAAGTCCTTTTGATGAGACGCAGCGTCAATCACAGGGTGAGACGCGGTCATGCTGAGAAAGACGCAGACAGAGCAGACGCGAGGGACGCAGCATTGTTTGCTGAAGGGACGCGTCACAGACATTCTTCTGGAACGCGGGTGGACGCCATTTAATCCGAAAGGGAGACGCGGATTCCTGGACGCGACTTTTACGCTTGCGTCTTGGTGCAACTTCCGAGGCGTTACATGCAGCCTGTCATAAAGATTTTAGGAGATCTTTGAACGTCAAGTCTTTACTGTCGATTGGGAACCGGGTCATCCGTTGTTTTCCAAGGCAGTTGTCCACGCGTCGATTTTTCATTGGACTTAGACGTTAATACGCTTTAATGCAAAACCGGCGCTGGCGGTTGGAGACCAGTGTCTGCGACGGTTCTCAAAGCGACGCTCCACGCGTCAGTCTCTCATTAGACTTTGGCAGTCGTGCGGCCATCAAGGCAACGGTTCCAATTAGCGCACCATTAATGACAGTTATTAGGGTCTGCCTATAAATAGGGCTAACCTTCTTCCTCTTTAACAATGTAGACCTCGGACTGTTCTTCCTTTGGTTTGCTCTGAGAAGTCTCGCTTCCTTCAAAGTCTCTAAAAGGGATCCTATGTTCATGGATGAAGATGGCTCTGTGGATGAGGATGACCCAGGGCTTTTATGCTCCTGTTTGGTCTCTTCAAGAAAAATCGTCTCTTGGATCATCTTGCTCGTCCGCGTTTGGATGCAGAGAGCCCAACTCTTGGTAGAGGCCTCTGCTGGTATGTCATCCCGACTTACCATGATGTCTTTAGTCCATCCAGGCCTGCACCTTGGCCCTTCTGAATGAAATCTTGGTGCATTCCTTTTCTGGAATTTGTGCCATTGATTTTGAGCTTCCCTGAACGCGGGTATTGAAGTCCTTGGCATTTGACGCGGCTTTGCTCATGAAGTTCGCGTTTTAAGGCTATTGACTTAGATGAATTCCAACTTGGGCTGAAGGGCTCAAACCCGAATTTTGCAACTCCTGTTGATTCAACAGGGAGATGGCAATTTTCGGCGTCTGAGTCTTTTCGCGTCTTGCGCTTTTAGGTGCGGGCGCAAAATGAGACGCAGTGTTGATTCGTGTCTGTCTCTGCTGACGCAGTAGTTTGGCTCACCGCGCGGGCTTATTCCCGCGTTTGCAGTTCTCCATAATAGCTGCGTTTGTTACTTAGTATTCTTTAAAGTATACCAAGTTCCAGATTTGTTAACCCTCTTGTTTATCTTTGCAGGTAGGCTTGATTGTCCTTTTTCAGGTTCGCTAAGCCCCTGGAAGAATATTTCAGCCGGCGGACTTGCTCGATATTCGTCCACAAGGGAATATATTATGGTCCTCGTCGTCCACAAGGGAATATATTATGTCCCTGATGAGGAATCGACTCTCGCCAAGGTCTCTTCAGATCCAATGCACCAGTCATGCCTGCTGGCAAGGGATGGTCAGGGTGAGTACGGCGGCGAGAGGGCTACAGTGGATAAGGTGGCAGGTAGGATCCTCTTCCTCTCCCACCCCAGAAGTGACATCAAGGACTCGTCATGTCTGCTGGATGGTCTGCTGGGGAAAGAGATGTTCATGAACAAAGGGTTGCAGGACTTTCTGCTGCCACCAGACCTCAAGAACACTATTGCTCTTAGCTTAGTCAGCTAGGGCTCTTTCGATGTTTACATCATGCTGTTGGCCCAAGAGGTTACACTCTCCAATTGTTTTGTGTTTTGATGATGACAAACCAAATTAGTGCTATTTGGTACTAATCATTTGTTCAAGATGAGTTTCAGGTTTTGTACCATGTTTAGAGTCCATTCGCTTAGCTATAGCAAGAACTTCTAAGTTCCACAAAGTAAGGAAGGCAAATTGCACATCAAGGAAGGATCAAAGAAGAGAAGGCTCTAGCAAGGCATTGGATGGCTCAAAGACTTGAAGATAGCACAAGAAGTCTTCATGTATTTTGTATTTTTAGTTTATAGTTTGTTAAAGAATAGTGGATAGGTTTGAAGCTCTATCACACACGTTTTTGCGCACATGCTCATTCCAAAATAATTTCTTATAAATTATACAAAAATATTTTGCATACAAGATTTTGCCTACAGATATATATTTATGTTTTATACTAATCCCTGTTCAAAAGTATTTTTGTTAAAATCAAAATCCTCTTTGTTTTCTTTTTAAAATTGACTTTTTGACCTGATCCGGTCGACCGGGCCGGTCGACCGAGTCTGTGTCAGTCTGGTCCGGTCGACCGGACCAGTCGACCGAAGTCCTGGCAGATGCACGTATCCGTGTGCACGTCTGTCGGTCGACCGGGGCGTCGACCGGACTATTATATTTTGCTTACAGGTTTTATCGGTCGACCGGGTCGGTCGACCGCCAGTCTATAACGGTCAAATTTTTATACTGCCGGTCGACCGGCCCGGTCGACCGATCCGACCGTTTGAACAGTAACGGGCAGATTTTTAAGAGCTGTTTATTTTTGTCTTTTGTATTTAAAAATTCGTTTAAGGATATATTTTGATCTAATTACCTCCTAAACTTCAGTAAATATGTTTTATCCCTAAACCCTATCCCTCTCCTATAAATAGGGGTGTTTGGGGAGAGATTGGTTACAACAACTATTATTGCTAAAAATTCAAAAGTTTAAGGCTTTCAAAGTTCTTGGTTTTTGAGCTAAATTCTCTCAATTTCTGAAGGGTTTTCAAAAGTTTTTCTCTGATTTCAATTTCTTTTCCTTACACACAAAAGAGCTTCATTCCTACTCAATATTCTCTAAGGACCTTTGTAAGGGAAGAGATATTTGAAAGAGAGAGTTTGTAGTCTTTTGACTACCAAGGAAATTACTTGTTCTTGAGATTGTAGGAGTTGGGTACTCCATTGTAATTGTTCTTTGTGATAGTGGAAGTAGCTAGAATCCTTCTGGGGAAGGCGGGGAGTAGAGCTGGGTGCTCGAACCTCGATAAACATATCCTTGTGTTTGCGATTGGTTTACATTCTTGCAATCCTTACTCTATTTTGCTTGCACTTATTACTTGCTCATCATATTCATTGTCATACTTACTTGCTTGCATTCATCTTGTGATTGTTGTAGCTTTAAATTTTTAATTTGCCTCTTGATTAGCATTGTCACCTATTCACCCCCCTCTAGGTGACTTTTCACATGCATCGTGGTATAACCAGCTTCTATTGTAGCCACAAAACATCGCGCACTTGGAATCAGACGCGGCTTTAAGGAGTGAGTGCAACCTCTGAGAGAGAGAGGGACTTCTTCGTACTCCTTAATTGTAACACTCAATCTTATTGTATAAGAGAGCGTTTTTACTGTAACACTCCATCTTATTGTATAAGAGAGCGTTTTGTATCACTTTCATATGTTTGGAAATGAATAAAGGTGACACTTTTCTTTTTTTTTTTTCATTGTCTTGAACTTTTTATCTTAGACTCATAGAAGCAAAGAATTTTTGACTTTGTCAAAATTATGATGGTAACTTTAATAAGTCAAACTTTGTGGAGAAAGATCCTATTTCAGGAACTCTCACGACACTGTCAGAGGTGTAATATTAACTTGACAGAGATGAAATTTTCTGGTGGACCTGCCACTCTATAAGGGAAAGTGACAAGTAGAATTGGTACCCCCAGGAAGGGTGAACTTTTATCAAGTGTTTGGGATTAACTTGATTGAGCTCAACTAGGGATTTGATGGAAACACTGTTGATGGCGTAGTATTAACCTAACAATATTTTTAGGTAGACTTGTTATTCTGTTGAAGAGAATAACAAGTGGGACTAGACTCGTGGGGAATCTAGGAAAGTTTGTTACCGTCAGAGGTGTGATATTAACTTAACGGGTTGGAAGTGGTCTTGTCAGAAGTGTAATGTTAACTTGACAAGGATGTGAGTCAGAGGTGTGATATTAACTTGACTCAGAAGTATCACTGTCATAGGTGTAATGTTTAACTTGACAATGAGGGTAATGCTAGAGGTGTAATATTGAACTTAGCATTGGTCATCTCGGCTTGGATAAGGAAGTCGAGGAAAAGGTCAAAGCCATAGGTGTATTGTTGAACTTAGCAATGACTTGGATGCTAGAGGTGTGGTGTTAACTTGGCATCATCCATTTCAGCTTCGATATGGAAGTCTGAAGAAAAGCGACTGTCAGAGGTGTAATATTAAACCTGACAGAAACTTGATTACTGTTTAGAGGTGTGGTGTTAAACTTTAACAGTAATTTGTCAGAGGTGTGATGTTAACTTGACAAAGATTGCCTCATGATAAGAGCAATTTTGAGGACCTGTCATTCTATGATGAGAATTGACAAGTGAAAATTTTGAAGTGCCAGAGATGTAGTGTTAACTTGGCAAATTGAAATTTGGTACTCCATGTAGAGTTGACAAACCAAAATTTGTACTCGACAAGGAATATTAAAAAGTTTCCATTACCAGAGGTATAGTGTTAACTTAGTAATGGTTGTATTTTGTAAACCTACCATTCTGTGGATGAGGATTGGTAGGGGATTTTGGAGGAAAGAGTGGAGCCAAGTCCACTTTAGGATTTTTAGCAAACCCTCAGCTGTCAACGGATTTGAGGTACCTTTACCAACTACCGTTTGAGTTGGGCTAGCCATGCTATTCCCCTCAGCATGATGAGTTGTCGAAGACTTATGTTGGACTTGAAAGCCAACATTTTCCTCTATCCTTAGCCGTCGGAGGCGTCGGATCAAATGGGAACGTGTCCCTTAGGATTTTTAGCAAATCCTCAGCTGTCAACGGATTTGAGGTGCCTTTACCAACTACCGTTTGAGTTGGGCTAGCCATGCTATTTCCCTCAGCATGATGAGTTGTCGAAGACTTATGTTGGACTTGAAAGCCAACATTTTCCTCTATCCTTAGCCGTCGGAGGCGTTGGATCAAATGGGAACGTGTCCCTTAGGATTTTTAGCAAATCCTCAGCTGTCAACGGATTTGAGGTGCCTTTACCAACTACCGTTTGAGTTGGGCTAGCCATGCTATTCCCTCAGCATGATGAGTTGTCGAAGACTTATGTTGGGCTTGGAAGCCCACATTTTCTTCTATCCTTAGCCGTCGGAGGCATTGGATATTAATGAAGGAGCTCTTCTTGTTTTGATCAGAGGTGTACTTTTAACTTGATCAGCGGAAGAATACCACCTAAGGATAGTATTTCTTCAGGAACCTGCCATTGATCGGCATCATGAGTGTATCACCATTTGAAGTTATGAGGCGATACGATCCATTTGAGTAGACTGACTCTACTACAAATGGTCCTTCCCATTTGGGTTGGAACTTTCCTTTTGTCTTGTGCGTCATCACCATGGGTCTTCTGACGGCTAAGACTAGGTCGCCTTTCTTGAAAGTTCGCACTTTAACTTTCTTGTTGAAGGCTCTAGTAATTCGAGCTTGGTAGAGCTCGATTTGCTGTTGGGCCTGCAGACGCTTATCGTCTAAGGCTTCCAATTCTTGGAGTCGCTGTCGATGCTTCTCCTCGGTTGTCATCTCCGCTGTCAGGGCGACGCGTAGAGATGGAATTTGAATTTTCAGTGGAAGTACGGCTTCACATCCGTATACCAAGGAAAATGGCGTAGCCTTAGTTGGGGTTCGCACAGTTGTGCGGTAAGCCCACAAGCATTCACCCAGCTTGTCGTCCCAGTCTCGTTGACTTTTCGAGACGAACTTTTTGAGAAGCTTGCCAATAATCTTGTTGAAAGCTTCTGCGAGGCCATTAGCGGCAGGATAGTATGCCGTTGAGGACACACTCTGGATTCTGAACTTGGCACAGAATCTCTGGAAAGCCTGGCTGATGAACTGGGGTCCATTGTCATGGACAATTCGCCGAGGTACACCGAAACGGTAAATAACGTGATGTTTCACGAACTTGATCACGTTCGACGATTTGACCTCCTTTAAAGGGATGGCTTCGGCCCATTTAGAGAAGTAATCGATTATTGCCAAAATAAACCGATGTCCTTTTGATGATGGTGGGCTGATGGACCAACCACGTCCATGCCCCACATTTCAAATGGCCAGGTAGAGGCCGTAGAGTGGAGGTAGCCTGGTGCTTGATGGATGAAATCGCCATGCACTTGGCAGGCGTGACATCTCTTGGCATAAGTGATGGCATCGACAATCATCTTGGGCCAATAGTAACCCAATCTTTGGAGTCGATGTGCCAATTTTGGGCCAGGTTGATGGGCTCCACACATACCGTCATGGGCTTCTCTCAATACCTCTTGTGCCTCTTTTGGTGAGAGGCAACGGAGTAAGACTCCGTCATGCGATCGACGATACAATGTTCGTGTAATCGCATTGTAGTAAAATTTAGGGGCTTTCCTTCGAATGGCAGCCGCTTCCTTGGCGTCTTCAGGCAGGATGTCGTATAAGACGAAATCAATATAGGGGAATCGCCAGTCTCTAGGCTCTGGACCGGTTGACGCTTCAAGTGCCTCTTCGCGGTGACGACCTCCCGTTGACTCCTGATGATCCTCGAGAGCATTTCTCGGGCAGTACAGGTCGTGGCTGTAGACGAATATCTTCTCCATTGCTCCAGCTGGAAGAGCTAAGGAGGCAGCCAGGGATGCGAGTGCATCTGCGTGCGCATTTTGCCTGCGCGGTACATGGTCGATGTAGAAGCTTGTATACCCCTCGGCCATGCGGATAGTCGCGTTGTAATAGGGTACTAAGTCTTCATGTCTGACTTCGTACTCCCCGCGAACTTGGCTGACGATGAGTTTAGAGTCGCCGTATGCCTCGAGATTTTTAACGCCAATCTCATCGGCGAATTGCATCCCAATCAAAAGAGCGTTGTACTCCGCTACATTGTTGGAACATGGCTCGATTAACGAGACAGCTCGAGGAATCACAAAATTTTGTGGGAAGACGAGTACCACTCCTACCCCCGCTACGTTGTGTCCCTTCGGGCTTGTTCTTGATGCACCGTCGAAGAAAAGTTGCCATACTTGATTTTCGAACGATGTCTGAGTCAGGCAGACTTCAGCAACTTCATCTGGGAGATCCTTGTAGACTTTGGCTGCCCTCGGATCTGGGTGCTCAGCTAGGAAATCCGCGACTGCTTGTCTCTTAATGGCCTTTTGTGGTAAAAAGCGCATTTCATATTGGGAGAGTAATATGGCCCATTTTGCCAGTCGGCCATTTAGCGATGAAGGTTTAGTCATAAGTAACCTCAGGGGGTTGACTTTTGATATGACGTTTATAGTTTGGCCTACCAGATAGTGTCGCATTTTCTGGATAGCGAACACCAGTGCCAAACATTCCTTCTCGATCGGGTTATACCGATGTTCGGCTCCGATCATTGTTCTACTCAGATAGTAGATTGCTTGCTCACGTCCCTGATCGTCATGCTGAGCTAGTAGAGCTCCCAAAGAATGATCCATTGCTCGGACGTACACCAGAAACGGCTTTCCGGATACTGGAGCTGTAAGGACTGGTGGTTGGGTGAGGTATTGCTTGATTTCCTCGAATGCTTGTTGACAAGCGTCGTCCCAAATGAATGAGACACCCTTCTTCATCAGCTTAGCGAAGGGTTGGCATCTTCCGGAAAGGTTTGAGATGAACCTGCGGATGTACGCCAATCGTCCTTGTAATCCCCTGAGCTCTTTGAGGCTTCTCGGGGGTTGCATCTCTTGGATAGCGCGGATCTTTTCCGGGTCCAAGTGAATTCCGGTGGATGTTACAACAAATCCTAAGAATTTGCCACTGGCCACCCCCAGGAAGGACTTTGTGGGATTCATCTTCAATTGATGAGCCCGCATGATGTCAAAGACCACCTTCAGGTCCGCTATGTGATCACCTTTAGTGCGGCTTTTTACCGCGATGTCATCAACATAACATTCCACCATTTTGCGTATCTGCTGATGGAAAATGGCGTTCATGGCCCTTTGGTATGTTGCCCTTGCATTCTTCAGTCCGAAGGGCATGACGGTGTAGCAATACACTCCTAGGGGTGTCCTGAAGGAGGTGTGCTTTTCGTCGTCAGGATACATCTTGATTTGATTGCATCCTGAGAATCCATCCATGAAGGACATTCGTTCGAATCCACAAGTATTGTCAATCATGACATCTGTGATCGGTACTGGGAATTCGTCCTTGGGGCAGGCCTCGTTTAGGTCACGGAAGTCGATGCAGATCCGGATCTTCCCGTTCTTCTTGGAGACGGGGACGATGTTGGCTACCCAGTCGGGATGTTGTTCTTCCCTGATGAAGCCAGAATCAATAAGTTTTCTGACTTCTGATTGAATTGCCTCCATTAGTTCTGGGCGAAACCGTCGCTGCTGTTGTTTGACAGGCTTTACGTCCGGATTGATGTTAAGGCGGTGCATGGCCACTTGCGGATCAAGTCCTGGCATGTCCTCATAATTCCAGGCGAAGACGTCTATATACTCTTGTACGAGAAATATTAGATCCTTCTTCTCCGAAGGTGACAGGCTGTCACTTATGAAGATGGGCTTAGGATTGGCCTCATCTCCTAGATTGACTTGAACAACCTTGTCTTCTGTGGGTGGCTCGCGCTGTTCAAAGCGGGTATCCCAAAGAGCATTTAAATGTTTGATCCAAGGATCTGTATCAGATTGGATCATTCCTTCATCTCCGTCTTCCAGGTGGCTTGTTGAAACCATGTTCACCGAAAGTTCTCTGAAGATGTTGCCGACACTGACATCTGACTCCCAAGATGATGTGTCTGAAGAGTAATCGTTGCTCGACGATTCTTGAGAATCGGAGGCTGATGGGACCGGAGTTGATACGTAGCCTAACCCCCGGCGCGTCCGATGATAATAATCGGGGGCCTTCCCTTTCGGCACAAAGGATCGAAGTAGCGTTCTCCTTCCTTTGCTGAAGTTCAACCTGGGTCTGTTGGTTAGATCGTACCCCATGCACTTCATCATTTTGAGCGCTTTTGGTTCATAATGACTGAGCTGAGGGGATTCCTCCTCACTTTCTGAGTCTTCGCGGGGCATTGGCTCAGACGAGATTCTCCCAAAAAGAATTGGTTTTTGGCCTTTTCGTCTGGCTGGAACCATGAATATAGATTCTTGCGCATTACCATTGTCTTGGTATGTCTCGAAAGACGACTTCACTGGTACATGCAACGATGTCAAGGCATCCATTGCCGACCAGAGATCGTCATCTATATCAGTGCTAGTATCTGACGGTATTGAATCAGAAGCACACACAGAAAAATACGCGAAATCTAAATCTTCATTAATATACCAACCGCCTGTGTCGTCGGTGGTATTATCAACATCGAGCTTATTAGTGCTCTTTACAAGTGGTTCTAACTCCCACAGGCACTCTTCTTTCTCAGGCTCAATGTCAGCCTCATTACCAGAGTCTGGCTCCTCTGGTTGCGGGGTTTCATTTGACTCCACAGGATCCTGATATAGGAGGGAGTCCGTGAAATAATTTTCGACCCCTTTAAATGGATACCTCTCGGCAATCAACGTTTGAACCTTTCCACTCCCGTCAATGCACTTCATGACTTGGTGGAGAGTGGAGGGAACGATGGAGTTGCGGTGAATCCACGGTCGTCCCAGCAATAGATTGTAGGAAGTGTCGGCGTCGATGATGTAGCATGTCACTTCCGACTTGAGGCTTCCAATCTGACACCTGAGCTTGATTTTCCCCATCGGACGGGTCTGGTTGGCATTGAACCCATAGATAGTCGTCTGGGTAGGGCTCAAATGATGGGTAGGAATGCTGAGATGTTGCATGACCCGGCGAGGCATGATGCTCAACGCGGACCCCGGATCTACCTGGATGCGGTTCACCTCAGACGATCCAATATACCCTGTGAAGTACAGGGGTCGATCATGCTTCCCTTTAACCTGCATATCATCTGCCGTGAAGGTGATGCAGGGGGTATTCTGGGAGGTGTGGAGGCAATCCTCTGCATCTTCCTCCTTCGGCACCTGGGTCATAAAGACCTCAGCATTTGCCAGGGCTTCTTGCAGAGCTTCCCTGGTAGACTTTGATAGTCTAAGAAGTTCATACAAGGTAATGCGTGCCGGAATGTTGGCCAACTGAGCCAGGACATCAAATCGGTAAGGTGCAGTAGATCCTTCCGCGATGCCCTTTTGAAGGGCTCGAGAAAATCGAGTCTCCTTCTGCTTCTCCACCGGTGGCTTTGTAGAGGGCCTGACTGGCTCCGCAGTTGGTTGTGGAGGGGCTACTGCCGTATCACCGTACTGTTTCAGGTACGCCTGTCCTGAACGGGTTCCCGCCGTTGGTTGGTTGGGCTCTGTGGCCAAGACTATCGTTTCCTCCTCTGAGTCGGTCAGTGAAGGGATATCAGTCTCCGCTTCTCGGGAAGAGGCGCATACCACGTTGCAAGATGAGGCTTTTGCCTTGCCTTTGGATTTCCTGTTGGTTACAGTAGTCCATTGCCGTGCATCGACAAGGTCAGGGTGGACCCACATGATTTCCCCTTGAGGTGTAGGGACGGGTACCAAGCCTTTCTCTTGCTGCTGGTGAGGGTCTGTGTTGACTATTCTCAGTTCTCCTCTTGGAATTGGGACTACCCCCGTAGGCGTTGGGGGTTGTCTTCCGAACTGGAGAGCTGACGTCACATTGGCCGTCACCTTCTTCTGCTCTGGTCGGAGCTTTAACACCTCCGCGTCAATCAGAGCTTGAAGGACGTCCTTGAAGACGTAGCAGCTTTTGGTAGGGTGTCCCAACATTCTGTGGTATAGACAGTAGTTGGGATTGTCGGTCTTGCCGACTTCCTCGGGGCGCCTAGCTTCAGGGAGCTTCAGTCGGTTGCTCTTGTTAAGTAGTTTGAAGAGTGAATCGACATGTTCCTCCTTGAAGGAATATTGCTTGTTGGCGCGAGGCTGACTTGAAGAGCCACTTGCCCTGCCTGATTGAGGTTTGGCGGGAGATTTGGTCTCCGTTGCCAAATTATCCTTCCGCTTTGTTTGGAGGGATGTGTCTGGCGCACGCCTTGTCGACCTTTCCGGCCTAGGCTTACCTTCCTCCGCTCTGACGCGGGCGACAATCTCCTCAGCCTGTTCACCTTGTTGGACTAATTGCTTCCAGGTGCGGCTTTCAGCAACTCCTATTTGAGCAAGGACTGAGGTTTGGAGATTGTGGCGGCATGTTTCCACCAGGGTGGCCTGGGTCATACCGCTTGGACACCGGAGTGCCATGTTCCGAAATCTTTCCACGAAAGATTTAACGGACTCCCCTTTCCGCTGTTTGGTAGCTAAAAGGGTGGGCATCGTGACTTCGGAGTCATCTTCGAAGAAGCATATTAAGAATAGCTTCTCCAGATCGCCCCAGTTCTTGATAGAACCTTCTGGGAGCTTCATAAACCATTCAAAGGCCAACCATTTCAGGGTGCCGATGAACAGACGCGCCAGGATAGCATCGTTGTCTACTACATTCTCGGTTTGGGATTTGAAGTAGTAGATGTGCTGGTTGGGTGACCCCTTCCCGTCGAACGCTTGGAGGGTTGGAGCTTTGAACTTAGGAGGGTATGGAACTAAGTCCCACTCAGCCGGATAGGGCCGGACCACTCCTACTTCTTGGAGGTCTTTGCGATTGGCAAGGGCCTCGAGGCGTCGCTCCAATTGACTCATTCTCTTAGCATGAGCCTTCCCCTGGTCTTGGTCGCCTTTTACTTGCGACGAGGATTTGGGCGAATCCGAAGTAGATTGCTGTCTCTCTTCAGAAGGTTCGGAAGATGAGCTTCCTCCTTTCCTCCCTTTGCCCTTTGACCTTCTAGGAGGAGATTTCTCCCTTTCTTCGAGCAACTGCTCTAGCATCTGCTTGAGGGAGTCAATAGATTTCTGCTGAGACATAATTATGTCCATTTGTGCCTTCTGGACCTGGGCTTGCTGTTCGAAACGTCTAGCCGTCTCCTCAGGAGTGCCTACCATGTAGGCGACAGCCTCCTTCTCGGCGGAAGAGTTTGAAGCCCGTGATTCAGCTACGGCGGAGTGGGAATCGTTCACTTCAACGCCGTGGGCTAAGGCATTATAGTTAACTGGGGGAATGGCCCCCGTCCGGGTGCGAGTGTGTCGGTACACCCCTTCCGGTTCAGAGTCAGACTCATCTGAGCTGACTGCTGGTTGTTTTCCCTTGCTCCTGCTTGTCATATTCGCAGTGAGCTCCGGGTACTCAGCGTCAGAGAAGGTTCTCCTTCTGTGGGAGCGTCTTCTTTTAGCTGACGGGAGAATCAGGGTCAGCTGTCTGATCAAAGACTGCTGGTTCACGCCTGACTCGCAATGGCATCCAGAGAGTATGGAGATAAGCCGTTGGCAGCAGCATGACGAAGTGACCTGATTGGCACTTCTTTTCTTTGTCAAATAATCTCTCAAATCCATGGGAGGGGGATTGAAAAGACTAGCCTCGCAACGTCGGAGACGGAAGGCATCCATGTGCTGCACAGCCTGGACGCAGGCTTCAGGGACGCGGTTCTCGCGATGCGGCTGTGTAACGCGCGTCTGGCGTCTCTGCTGAGATGAAACGCGAATCTCGCGTTGCTGCCTGGTGCGTCTGGGCAGAGACACTTGAGAGAGGATGGACTGCTGGGCCCCACGCCTATGGGCTCGTGCCTCTTGCGCTTGACGAGGCGCAGAGGTCTCACCTTGGCGTTTGATGAGTTGGTCCTCAGAGGACCTAACTGAAGGAATCTCGCGTTTGGGGCGCCAAACGCGGATTTCACGTACTGGACGTGGCGCGGGCAAGGCGCGAGATTGTACGTCGCGTCCAGCCTCAGTTGGACAACCAACGGTTCCAACTTGCAGCCGACGCGCACGTCTCCTTTGTCGACGCTCAGCGTTTCGATTGCGTCGAGGAGGTGGAGAGAAACCAACAACATCCTGATGTTGAACATCAGGGATTTTAACCACGCGGGTCTCCTGAGAGACGTTGACGTGGGTCTTCTGTGCGCCGGAGTTGGTCGCAACAGCAACTGTGCTTGGGATCACGCGGGCCTTCTGAGAGGCGTTGATGCGTGAACTTTGCTGGGCACAGTGGGCAGCAGCAGCGGCGCCCAAGAGAGTTTCAGGTCGGGTTTCGGGGCCATTCCCCGCCGAGACCCTGCGACAGACGCGGGTCTTTGGGCTCTTGGAGCCAGAAGAGAGAAACTCTTCATATTTCGCCTGGTCGAACTCGACAATGAGCGATTCGACCATCTTCCCGTTGCGGAGGACGTCATCCTGCGCCACGATCTGTTCGTCAGTGACGAAAGTATTCCCCAGCGGAGTCGCCATCTCTTGTATGACCCGGAAAAGGAGAAGACAAGAATTTGCGGTAAAAGTTTTCCTTGAATCAAATGAAAAGGATTACAACAAAAACTGTTCCTTCCGGTTACAAGGGAGGGAGGATATTGAATCTTGAATCCCCCCTTTATTTAAGGCTGGGTTCTTTGTGTGACGGTGGAGAGTGAATCTTGTTCTCCGTTGACCAGATGACCGTCCTTCTGGGATCTCCTCTTCGGCCGGTAGAAAAGAGTGACACAGCTCTGTCTACCAAAACTCTAAAAGAGAAGGTAGGCGAAAGCTAGCTCGTACACAACGAACTTGCTGAAGAGTCTTCTCTCTCTCTCTGTTGATGGTCCTCTCTTTGATGCCTGATCCTCTTCTCACCGTGTGTGTTTTCTGATTCTCCGATCAATGCCTCTCCTCATAGCAAACGAGGCTATTTATAGAGGTCCCAGGGGTGAACGCGCCCCCTGAAAGCGCTCCATAATGAGGGGCCACTTCCCCACTACATGGGCGGTAACTAACCCACGTGCCTGCTAAAGACACGCCACGATGGGGGCTGATTTCCCTTACGTGTAGGCAGTGATTGGCCCTTAACCAGGGCGGTTATAACTGAGACGCGGGTTTTAGACCTTTGCGTCTTGAGGCTGAGACGCGGGTGTCAGGCCGACGCGCCTTGATGCTGTGACGCGGGTGTCGAGCCAACGCGCTTTGGTGCTGAGACGCGGGTGTCGAGCCAACGCGCTTTGGTGCTGAGACGCGGATGTCGAGCCAACGCGCCTTGATGCTGAGACGCGGGTGTCGAGCCAACGCGCCTTGATACCGAGACGCGGGTGTCGAGCCAACGCGCCTTGATGCTGAGACGTGGATGGTAGTCCCTCGCGTCTAGAGCTTGAAACTTTGCTTTTCAATGGCTTGTCCTCCAGTAACTTTTGGACAGCCTACACATACATATTAGTTAAAAACCAAGGTGAGAACACATAGGTATAGATCCATATAAAAATGAAGTGTCTCAATTAACTAAACATGTATATCACTAATCTAATGAACATGACATAAGCATAATGAACAATAAAACATGACATGCTATAAATAGATGAATATGAAAAGCATGTAAATAAAAATGGGAGTTAGAGAATGATACCAAAACCGATGAAGGCACCTCTCTAGTTCTCCAAATCAATGGTGGTCCTCTCCACCAAACTTTCCTTGAAAGTGATGCATCCAAATTGTTTTCTTTAAGCACGGAACGCATCCACCTCAAGGCACCGCCACTCTCACGTGATGCGAGAGCCCACACCTACATCATAAATCAAAGGGGTGGTCTTTGGTACCCATTTTCTTTTGGGTCCACGGGGGTTAGTATCTTTCCTAACCCAAACCAAATTAGTTGCTAAATTTTCATCATGTAAACGATCATAGCAAAATCTAGCAAGATGGCCTTTTCGACCACAATGTGTCCACGTGTACACATGAGCATACATGTAATGGTGGTGACCGTGGAAAGCATGTGTATGCCGTGATGAGTGTGCATGCAAGGATGGAACTTGTTTCTTTCGAACCAAGGTTTCCAAGCGTGTATGATCCAAAGCACATTGGCTCAAAGTGGAGCCCAAACAATCAACACTTTTCTTCAAAACATTTATATCATTTTCAATACTAGAAGATAAAGTGGAGCATGCAATAGATGTGCTAGGTGAAGCTACACTAGCATGGCAAACATGAGAATCTAAATCATTTTGCAAAGATTTATTTTTATTTAAAACTAAATCCAATTCTTTTGTAATGAAATCAATTTCATTTTTCAAGACAAGGTTATCTTTTAAAACAAAATCCAATTTTGAAGATAAAAACTCATTGTTTTTCACAACATCATCACAATCATTTTTGCTTTTCAAAACATGAATCTCTTTTAGGGTAAGGTCTAGTTGAGATCTTAGTGAGTCACGTTCACTAGTAATCTCTTCCTTCTCTTGCAAAACCGATTCAAAAGTTGAGCACAAATCATTCATTTCTTCTTTTAAATCAAGGTTCTTCTTTTTCAAAAGTTCATATTTTTCAAAGAATTTTTCAAGATTTGTGGCAAGTTCTACATTTAAATTTTGAACTTCTGAACATCCATAGCAATATGAACTAGAGCTATCATCTAGTTGAGAATCCGATTGTACCTCAAGGGAGTTCTTCCCTTGGACCATGAGGCAATGCTCGTCGGACATGTCTCTCCTAGATCTCCTCAACTTGTTGATAATCCTTGGAAGCTCGGGAGAAGTCAAAATGCTCCAAACTGCAAAAGCCGAATCATAATGATCAAACACATGTAGAAGATCTTCATTAAGAGATGCTCTAAGTGTCTTAAGTGCTAATGCATTTGCCTTTTTATACTTGCTAGCATTAGGGTAGGATTCTTGAGTAGTGGCTTGATAAACTAGATGTCCTAGGCTTTTTAAATGACTACTCATCTTGGCCTTCCAAATATCATGTCTAGAAAAATCAAACAAAGGAGGGCTATCCATGAGTGCAAACTAAATGTGTGCAAATGAAAAATGCAAATGAAGATTAGCAAACCAAGATCTCACTCCTAGGTGGTTAAACCTAAATATCAGGAGCGTAGGCTCTGATACCAATTGAAAGTCACCTAGAGGGGGGTGAATAGGTGATAATGCTAATCTAGAAAACTTAATGCGGAATTTAAAAAATAATTGCAATTACACAAATGCAACCAACTAGAGATGCACACTCAACCAAGCCAAGCATATAAATATGAATGATCAATGTGAAATGATGCAAGGCACAAAGTAAAGAGAGAGAGAGAGATAGAGTAAGAGTCAAGGGATCAAGCGCAAACAACAAGATATGTTTCGAGGTTCGAGCACCCAGCTCTACATCCCCGCCTTCACACAGAAGGATTTCAAGTCCACTAGCTTGTCCACAAAGGACTCCCACAAAGGTAACCTCCACCGAAGATTTGGGGCAATAACAATTACAAGGAGTACCCAACTCCTCTCCTTACAAACACAACCTCCTCCTTGAGGCACAACTCCAAGCCAACAAACAATCACCTTACAACTTGAGGGATTAGCACCAAGCAACACAAGGATCACCTCACAACTTGAGGGATACAACCCAAATGCACAACCTCCTCAACACAATGAGGGAAAGGCGCAAAGCAAAGATTGGGCTTACAACTTGGTGGTCTAACAAACAACCACAAACAATCTCTTTTCCCACACAAAGATCCTATAGAATAAGATAGTAGATGTAGCTCAAGTGTGGAGAAAACCAAAGGAATAGAAATCACAATCTCAAAGAAAATCCTTGGGAAAAACTAGAAATCAAGATGAAGAAGTTTAATTAAACACTTTTCCCAAAAACCCTTTTCTTTGATTTTCCAAACCCTAGAAAAATCACCAAATAGATTGTTCAATTAAAGCCCAAAAACTTCTTTTGATTGCTGTGAAAACACTAGAGAAAGCTCAGAAAATTCGTCCAAAAATTCTTAAAGAAAACCTCTTTCCAATGGGGTATTTATAGGCCATTTGGAAAACTAGTCGTTGGTAGCAGATCCTGCCAAAAATGAACTACCGGTCGACCGCTCGGTCGACCGTCCAACGGTCATATTATGACTGCTGGCAGCAACTGGTCGACCGGGCGGTCGACCGTCCCAGATACAGAGAGCAACGTTCTCTGTCCGGTCGACCGCTCGGTCGGCCGGGGGCAACCCGAGAGCAAACTGCTCTCAGTCGGTCGACCGTGCGATCGACCGGCTCATGGGGCAGTCAGCGTGCACGTATCCGTGCATGTCGGTCGACAGATTCGGTCGACCGGCTATATGGTACGGTCGACCGTTCGGTCGACCGGCCTAGCCTGGCAGCTGCAGTTCTGGGCCAGAAAAACAAGGTATTTATTATCCAATAAATTTCCATAAAATCTCTAAAATTACAAAAATGGTTTATCATTTTATATTGAAATATAAACTTGTGTTAAAAATTTCAACACAAATTTCAAACATCTTGAAACATTTTTGTGTCATATCATTTTTACCAAAATCCAAAAACTGTATTTTCTAAAACTTGGATTTTTGAATAGAAAATACATTTTGTCCAAAACTCATCCAAATACAAAAACATGATATTAAACAACATTTAGGCATGATGCATATGGATAGAAATCCAATATACATGAAACATATATATATATCCATGTTTTTGACATTAATTCCAAAAATATGTTTTGTTAAAAATACCAAAACATAAAACACATGAATAAGTAAGTCAAAACTAAGTTTGTCTAGGAAGTTAAGCATGCATGTATATAGAATGAATCTACTATACATAAAACCATTTAAACTTGTTTTGATCTATCTATTCATGAAACCAAGATCGGTTAAACCAAAACGGAAAAATCGAAAACCAATATTCAAAACATGAAACGTGTGTGTTTTGTGAACTTGAGCATATCATACTATTCTAATCTTTACAAATGGATCTAAACACAAAACTAAACTAGGTACCGATGTCTTCTTGTAGAGCAACGTCTTCAAGCCGACTCGATCCAAAACTTCGTGATCCACCGAGCTTGACTCCAATGAGTGCTATATATGATCTTGTCGCTCGGGCTCTTGAATCACTATGTGAAAGCTTTCAAACCATCTTGTTGAAGCTAATCACCTATTAACATCTTGATTAATAATCTGAAACTAAAATCACAAGATTGTTAGTACACATAACTACATGAGTTAATCATCATCAAAACTAGAGTGGAAAGCCTTTGGGCCAACAGGCACAACAAGTCATCTCCGCTATCGACCATGCGGTTCCAAGTTCGGTGGAAGACGATATTTTTTCTACAAAAATGGAATGAAATTTAGACAAAAAAACCAAATATAAAAGGAGTGAGAATTTTTTTTGATGGTGTAAAGAGTAAAGAGATGAATACATATTTATAAGCAAATATTCAAGTTTTATTTTGTATTTTTTGAATTTTTAATTTTTTTTCAAGTTAAACAAACCAAAAAAAATCTGGGCATTGATTAAATAGCTGTTGGGATTCAAATCTTAATGGGTCCCACAAGACAACTTTAATAATAATAATAATAAAAGGCTTCTGCCCTCAGGTTCGGGCTCGGTTACAGGGAGCCCGAGGTCATGGTCAGGCAAGGTGGCCCCCACTAATTGCCCGGGCAAAATTTATCAGGTGGTAAAAGCATCTCTCAATTTTTTGTCCTTGTTCAAGTTTGCTTGGGCAAAAGTGAGGTGTGGAACTGGAAATGCTCTAATGGATTAAGAGATAAGGCTTCTATTTGTATGAAAGTTTATTTTTAACCCTTGTCCTTTTCAAATACTCAAACGTGCACAAATTATATAAACCAACTAATCAGAAACTCAAATGTGAATAAATTGGCTGGTTAATTAAGGTCATTGGTAAAACCCCTCCCTCTCAAAAAGAAGATTCCAGGTTTAATTCTTTTAGTTATCGAACATGAAATTTAAAATTTGAATAATTAGTGATGGGTATGTATGCATAGCCCACAGGATTACCCCCATGTCCTCTCTCTCTCTCTCTCTCTCTCACACACACACACACACACACACAGACACACACACACACAAAAAAAAAAAAAAGAAAAGAAATCCAAGTATGAATGGTTGCCGCGCAGACTTGAAACAGAAGACTCTCTTTCATCCGAATTCCATGACTTTTGATGGCAAACTGACTATTATTTCTCACAGTCGTTAATTTCTTTCTAGTTATTTATTGCCAGTCTATTTCAATCCAAGCTTTATAACCAAAGGATGTCTTCGTGGCTAATGTGGCAACTTGGGCAAGTCACGGTCTTAGCTCATTCAACTGAGCCTGAGGTGGTCCTTAGCTTGCTCAAATCTTTGAACTTCTAGTTTGATAACTAAAGACTTTGACCTTAAAACCAATTGATAGCCTTAACAACTGTGTATAAAAATTAAAACTTTAAATTTTTTTTCCCTCCTCAAAACTAAATTTGGAAAGTCTGGAAGAATTTTGTGATCTGTATCTCTCAGCTCTTCCCCTGCCGTGATGCCATCTACACAACAAGTAGACGCTCGACTTGGTGGACTGAATCCTCGTCTCTTCCCGTGATCTCTACCTCGACCTCCAAGTCTCCTGCTCTCCTCTCCTTGCCCTATAAATATACAACCAACTCAGTTGCCCTTTAAACCATCACAAAAATCTTAATACATATAGAATACCAAACTATATATAAACAAAAAAATGAGCACCTCCAAGTACTTCGTCTTCTTCTTCTTCTTCCTCCTCTTCGTCTTCTCATCATTCTCACTCTCTGCAGCTTCCTCACACTCCCACCCGGCCAGCTGGCAGGCATTCCTCAACCTCACCGACTGCCGCCATGGCGACGCCCACCCCGTGCTACCCGAGCTCAAGAAGTACCTCCGCCGCTTCGGCTACCTTTCAGCGGACTCCTCCAACTTCGGCACCGACACCTTCGGTGATGACCTCGAGGCGGCCCTAATAACTTACCAGCAGAATTTCAACCTCAACGTCACCGGCGTCCTCGACCGCTCCACCATCGCTCAGCTCATGAAACCCCGCTGCGGCGTCCCTGACATCGTCAATGGCTCCACCTCCATGTCCTCCGGAAAATTCTCCGGCCGTGGCCTCTACGCCTACTTCAACGGCGAGCCCAAGTGGCCCTCCGACAAGCGACAGCTCACCTACGCGTTAACCACCACGTCTGCAGTCCCCATCGACCCCTCCGTCCTCAGCACTCTCTTCTCCAGCGCGTTCAGCCGCTGGTCGGCGGTCACGGACTTCAGATTCACGGAGGTGAGCTCGGGCTCGGGCTCGGACATCACCATCGGGTTCTATAACGGAGACCATGGGGACGGGAACGCCTTCGACGGGCCTAACGGTATCCTGGCACATGCGTTCCCACCGACTGACGGCAAGTTCCATCTGGACGCGGCGGAGGATTGGGTGGCGCAGGGGGACGTGACGAGGTCGAGCTCGCCGAGGGCGATAGATATGGAGTCGGTGGCCGTGCACGAGATCGGGCACCTGCTGGGAATGGCGCACTCGTCGGTGGAGGAGGCGATCATGTACCCTTCGATCGCCCCGAAGACGAAGAAGGTGGAGTTGGCGGACGATGACAAGGAGGGGATTCAGAACTTGTATGGGAACAATAATTGATCCTTGCATGCATTCATCGATTCGATCCCATCCATGTGATTTGGGCTATATGGAACATGGGACCTGCACGTAATAATCACTACTATTTCAACAATAATATATAGATCATTTACGTATAACTGTTGTCAAATGGGGCAATATCAAAATATGCCTTGCTTCGTGCCATTAAAATGAATGCCTTAAAGTGTTGACATTCGATGTTTGGTTTCAACTAAATGAAAATTTAAGCATATCAAGTATTATTGTTATATTACTAGTATACCGTCACTATCTGTAGAAAACTGACTGATCAATCAGGAGGAGGAGGAGGAGATGAAGAAGAAGGAGAAAGTAGGGTGGAGTTGAGAGAGGAAGGAGGAAGCGGTTGACGCTGCTCTCTCTCGCAGATGAGGACGAACGGATGGACAAAATTTTTATATGAGTCACGGGAGAAAACCTCCCTTCGGTCGGTTTTGATAAATAATAACACTTGCTCCTATATATTTATGCAATATTGATGAGAACTTCAAGCAAGTATATGTTATCCCTATGCTACTTTTTTAGAATAGTAGAGTATATATTGAAAGAATTTGCGTAAAGATGATGATACTTTCCTCTGCTATGGGTCGATAGATCGGTACCGTTGACATAATCAAATTAAAATGTCTCTTATGATAATAATTTTGGAAGTCAAAGAGACATCATAAAGTGAAGACATGAAAAGTCAACATCAATTTGAAGAAGTGAAAGAGTTATAATTTTATTGTCATTTGTTTATGACATAAAAATGAGAGTAATCTAGGAGAGCTCATGGTTGAAAGAATTGATTAGCGCATTCAAGTGTATAACCCTTTTATGAATGCTATAAATAGGAGAGGATTCTCTCATGTTAAATTAAGCCAAAATCAAGCCAAAAAAGTATTAGAAAAAGACGATTTGTCTATTCTCCTCTCCACTTTAAAAGTTTAGATCAATGTATATTAGTTCGTAGACTAATATACAACACCGATATCAAAGCTCTTTGATCCATTCTTTCTATTTTTTCTCTTCTCCTTATGTCCTCCACCAATAACATTGTCAATTCTCAAGTACCCAAGTTATCGAAAAATAACTATGAGGGTTGGGCAATCCAAATAAGAGCCTTATTTGGTTCTCAAGGGTTGTGAGAGCTAATCATTGATGGGTTTACAGAACCCACAACGGAGGTAGAAGTCACCTACACCGCTGAAGAGAAGAAGGCTCTTAGAGAGCGAAAAAAAGAAGAATAGCAAAGCTCATTTTCTAATCTATATATCAAGGGTTGGACGAGTCTACCTTCGAGAGGCTTGTCGAAGCAACGATGAGTAAGAAAGCATGAAAAACTCTTGCTACCATCTACAGAAGAGTCGAGTGGTTGAAGCGAATTCGCCTCCAAACTTTAAGGACGATCTTGAAGCTGCTCAAATGAAAGTTGAAGAAAAAATCTCCAATTATTATTCACAATTACTTCTAATTGTGAATAAAATGAGGAGAAATGGAGAGAAGATGAAGGACATCCGAGTGATGGAGAAATTGTCCCTATCCCTCATATCAAAGTTTGAGCACGTGGTGGCGAAAATTGAGGAGTCAAAGAATTTGGAGGGAATCTCAATAGAGGAGATTTTGGGAGATCTCCAAGTTCATGAGCAACACATGCAAAAGAAGACTAGTTTCATAGTGTTCGAACAAGCATTAGAGTCAAATCTGACTTTAAATGATCGAGGCTAACATAGTAGAGGTCGTGGTCATGGCAAAGGTAGGGATGTGGTCCCCAACAACGAACCACTCAAAATAAAGTGAAGGTCCAAAGCTTCAGAGGTTGAGGATGAAGCAATCTGGGAAGATTCACATCTGGATGTGAAAGCAAAAAGAATCTCCAATGCTACAACTATCAAAAATTTGGATGCTATATCTCGGATTGCTGGTACATAACTAAAGATCTTTCCAATCTCGCTGAAGGAACAAATGATGTGGGTAATAGCTCTACTCTTCTTCTTTCTCATGATGATTCAAGTGTTCAGAATGATGTTTGTGTTGGCCCTGAGGCCCTTCACTCTAGTTTTGATGATGATTAACTCATGTAGTTATAGTTTACTAATAATCATGTGATATTTAGTTTCAGATATCTGATTAAGATATTAGTAAGTGATTAGCTTCAACAAAGGTGTTTTGGAGCTTTCACATGGTGATTCAAGAGCTCGCGCGTCAAGATCGCACATTGCACTCGGTTGGAGTCAAGCTCGGTGGATCGCGTTTGGATCGAGTCGGCTTGGAGACAAGAGGACATCGGTTTGTTTAGTTTAAGATTTATATTTAGATCTCATTGTAAAGGTTAGATAGTGTGATATGCTCAAGTTCACAATACACACACAAGTTTCAAGTTTCATGTTTTGGTTTTTCGGTTTAACAGATATAGGATTTCATGTCAAAAACATAGATATAATTCTTTACATGTATATTAGATTCTATCCATATACAATATGCTTCAAAGTTGTTTCAATATCATTTTTTGTATTTGCATAAGTTTTGGAGAAAACGAATTTCCATTTCAAAAATCCAAGTTTCAAAAAATACGGTTTTTGATTTAAGGCAAATTTTCAAGAACACAAAAATAGTTCAAATTGTTTGATATATGTGTTGAATTTTTGTAACACATATTTGTGTTTCAAAGATATAATAAGAACATATTTTTGTGAAATTTATGTGTTTTTATGGGATTTAATTAAAGATTAAAACTCAAGTTTTTAAATCCTATAATTGGCTGGACTAGTTGTCTGCCGGTCGACCGGTCCGGTCAACCGACGTGCACAGACGTGCACGCAGCCAGGCTGGTGGGCCGGTCGACCGCCAGAGAGCTTCTGCTCTCTGAAAAAGGCCCCGGTCGACCGGCAGAGAGTTCTGCTCTCTGTATCCAGCTCTGGTCGATCGAGCGTTCGACCGGCCAGAGAGCCGTTGCTCTCTGGTTCCAGTCCCAGTCGACCGGAGGCACAACGGTCAGATTTCTGACCGTTGGACCGGTCGACCGGAAGGCCAAAACAGCCCTTTCCTGCTGCCAACGGGCAGATTTGGATTGGGGCTATAAATACCCCATATCCTTGGCTGTTTTGTATAAGAATTTCTAGAGTAAAATTTTTTATCTTTCAGCAAGTTTTTAAAGAGTTTTTGTGCCAAAATATTTGATCTTTAATTGTTTTTAAAAGGGTTGGAAAAATCAAGAAAAAGAGAAGTCTTTGGGATTAATATTTGATCTTCATTTTTATATCTATCCTAGAAGTTTTCCCAAGAGTTTTTCTTTGTGTTTTTGATTTTCAAACTCTTTGTTTTCTCACACTTGAGCTATCTATCTATCCTATCTATTAGGATCATTATTTTGTGAGAAAATTAGTTTATGGTGTTGATACCACCAAGTTGTAAACCTTCCATTCTTTATGATATTCTAGTGAGAGGTGATTGTGTTGATATCCCTCTAGTGAGAGGTAATTGTGAAAGTTGTGTTTGTATCCCTGTAACGCCCCGATCCCGGCGGATACGGGGACGTCACTGCAACGTATATACGTAAGTCCGAAGTACCTTCCCGTATATACGCTAAGCATCAGTACAGACAAGAATCAGAGTACGGAAGCAAATGGTGCATTATACATTCCAACACATATATATACACAATCACAGAGTTATCACCAGAGGTGATGAATATTACAATAATAATACATCACAGATATGCGCAAATGCGAGAGTACAAGAGATATACATATATGAACAGCATAAAAGGGCGCTCACATACAAGTATACAAGGAAATATACAAGTATGAATAGAAAAAGGGCACTCACGAGTTTGCTAAGAGGAAACTCGAGAGGCATACAGGGGGCCTGGAGGGATGTGGCCCTGGACGGTCGGCTGGAGATCCACGCTACCGCTGCGCCACTCTGAGCAGTAACGGGGAGAATCCACACGCTCCGGGCTCCATAACCTGGACATGAGAATCCAGGGGAGTCAGTGAAACTCCCCAGGCGAGTAGGAATATGGATGCCAGGTGGCGAGTCAGGAGGAGCACAGGTGTAACGCCCCGATCCTGGAGGATACGGAGACATTACTGCAACGTATATACGCAAGTCAGAAGTACCTTCACGTATATACGCTAAGCATCAGTACAGGCAAGAATCAGAGTACGGAAGTAAGTGGTGCATTATACATTCCAACATATGAGTACAATTACAAAGTTATCACCAGAGGTGATCAATATTACAATAATATTACATCACCTGACAGGCGCAATTGCGAGAATACAAGAGATATACAGGAGTAAACAGTATAAAAGGCACTCACGAGTTTACTACAAGGAAACTCGAGAGGCACACAGGGGGCCTAGAAAGATAAGACTCTGGACGGTCTGCTGGAGATCCACGCTACCGCTGCGCCACTCTGATCAGCAACTGGGAGAATCCACACGCTCCAATCTCCATGACCTGGACATGAGAATCCAGGGGAGTCAGATGAAACTCCCCAGGCGAGTGGTGAAGTAAAAGCCAAGTGGCGAGCAAGGGTAAGCACATGTAAAGCGATAAACCAAATAAAGCCGAGGACGAGCAAATCTGATTGTATGGTTTCAGATCACGGCTCCATAAGACTAGTACGTCGAAGGAATAATCCAAACAAGGAAACCCTCATCTATATACCCTTATCTTATGTCACCATAATCTAAGCACATACAACCAGACTGCACTCAAGACATGATAAGATAATAAGCAGGAGGCAGGTGGATACAAGGAATAGAGCAGGGCATGAGCAGTTAATATAATAGTACTCATAAAACCGGAAATCCGATGTAAAATCCAGGACAAGCAAATATAGTAAGGCATATCACAGATTCATAGCCGTTTAGGCTGCAGGCTTCAGTATGCGTCCCATTCCACATACCTCTACTTACAACTTAAAGAGCCGGTTATTAGACACTTATTATTACTCGTCTTACCCTGATATCTAGCTATGTGAACTAGCGTCCCAGCACACATAGATCCATATCCGAGTAAAGCAAGATTGTTATTGGAAACCAGCGGGGGTATCAACGAACTATGTTTACAGTGGGTCCCGTACATACCCGGGACCACGGCCCAGGATTGTTCCGTTGCTTGGTGACGGAACCTGCCGCAAGGCTAACAGGAGGGACTTATGTATGCCCTTATCATGATTCAGGAGGAGGGAGCCAGCACTCCCCTCGGTCGCCTGGAGGCCCACAGGTCAGACCGAAAGTTTTAGTTGCACAACATGCCTAATACCACTGTAAACACGAACACATATTGATAGCCGCATGTTTCCCCCGACCCGATGCAAGTTGTTCCTTTTATGATTTATTAGATTAATTATCAATTTACGGGAATAACAGGAACAGGACATGATCAGGAATTTAGGAGTTCAGTTCACTGTATATAATACAGGATAACAGGTCACTGATCATGATACAGGATATCAGGTCACTGTACATAGTACAGGATAACAAGACAGGGTTCCCGTAAATGTGATATCACAGGTCAAGTATATCATGCTGAGTGTCAAGGGATAGCATGACAAAATGGTGATATTAGACAGGTAACCAGTCATGTCAAGAGATTGATAATAATCCAGTGGCAAGTCATGTCATAACAAGGGGTCTTGCCAAGTAGTAGCATGTCAGGTGTTAGATGATAATACATCAGTTGTCAGGTGATATACATGTGTTAAAAGTAATATGAAAACGACAAGTAGTATAGACAGGTGTCAGGCATGAAGTAATGGCATGGGGTAGAATAGTAGCTGAGCACAAACAAGCGGAGCTGAGCAAGCTGGAAGTACAGACAGCAAACAGTATTTAACACTGGAGCATCTGGCGAGGTTACCGGGACGACTCGACTGAAGTACGAGCGGTAAATCCGGCAGCAACTCGCCTAGACGAATCTAGTGGTAAAGCGCTGAACGCTGATCATGATAACCAGGCGGAGCTGGGAAACCTGACGATCCCAATCACGCCTCTTCCGAGACAGTGAGGGACCGGAGGCTGAACTGAGAGACCTGCCGGTCCCAATCACCTCTCTTTCGAGATAGTGAGTGACCGGAGGTTGAAGGGTCCGGAAGCCAAGTATGGTATAAGGCAGTACAATACATCACAGGCATGGTATGTGTACCAGAAGGAAACTACCCTAGTACAAGCATTCGTCACAGAGCAATACATGACCAGATATAGGCACTCGGCCATACACAATACAGGGACTCAGCCCAATACAAAGTACATAGAAACATAGAATAAAATACATGTCGACCCGTCGAAGCGGGGAAACCCAAGTGGAGGCGAGAGCGAGGACACTCGCCTAAATCACCGAAAAGTCGAAAAGTATGGATCCATGGAACTCGCGCACGCGCCATAAAATAATATATAATTATGAGGAGAGAGAAAGTGAAGAGGAGAGAGAAAGAGTTAGAGAGAGGAAGAGACACAGGGAGACGCGAGTTTGGAAAGTGAGAAGCGGGGGTCGCAAACGCGGAAGTCGCGTTGCGGGATTAGCAAACGCAGGAATCACAGACGCGGGGTTCGCGTTGCAAGAATAGCAGATGCGGGAATCACAGACGCGGGGATCGCGTCGCGGGAAGTACCAGACGCGGGAATCACAGACGTGGGGATCACGTCGCGAGAATAGCAGACGCGGGATAGCAGACGCGGGATTCGCGTCGCATAGATGCCTCAAACGCGAGATCTGCGTTCAAGTGCGGACGCGAGGGAAACGCGGACGCGGACGTGGGTTCTGCGTCGCGTCAATACAGAAACGCGCGGAGCGCGTTAAGGGATTGCCTAGACGCGGGGTGAGATCCGCGTTAGGAAAGTCTTGGCGAGGAAAATCACTCGCCGACAAGATTCCTTGCTGCGCCCGACGAAGGGAAGTTCGGCCCCAATCCAAAAGGAGGGTACCGGCCCTAAGTCTTGCCAACGGAAAAGAACGCGGCCCCAATCCAAAAGGAGTGGCCGGCCCTTGAGTCTTGCCGACGAAGAAGAGCACGGCCCCAATCCAAAAGGAGTGGCCGGCCCTGATAAGAGTCATTTTCCAAATGGAGAAGACGAACAGGAAGAAGAACCAGGAAGAGAGAGAGAGACTCAGGAGAGAGAGTGAGAGGTCCAAGAGAGAGAAAATGAGGTGTATTTTGAAATAAAATTGGGATTTAAAGGAGTGGGGTATTGATGTAAATAGAGGGAAGTAGTTTTTGGAATGAAGTGGGGGCATTTTAGGAAAGAGGGGAATCTTTGTTTTAATTAGGGAATGAATTGAAAGAGATGAAAGAAAGAAAGAAAGAAAGAAAAAAGAAGAAGGAGGAGGGAGGTGGGTGGCCGGCCGCCGGCGGTGGCCAGCCGGCCTGGCGGCGGCGGCGGCGGCGCCGGGGAGGCCGCGCGCGCGCGCCGGGGTGGAGGAGAAGGAGGGTGCTTTGGGTTTTGTTGTTGTTGTTGTTTTGATGGTGGAAGTGGGTGGTGGTGGTGGTGTTTGTGGTGGTGGTGGTGATTGGTGGTGTTGGGAAGTTGGAGAAGGTGGAGGAGGTGGTGATGGAGTAGTTAAAGGGGAGAATTTGATGGTGGTGAGGGAGAATTTTGGAGAAGATGGAAGTGGATTGTGGATGGGTTTTGTGGAAATTGAAGGTTGTTGGTGGTTGGTTGAGATTGAAGATGGTGTTGGTGTGGAGAAGAGTTGTGGAAGAAGGGGTGGTCGGCCTAGGGTGGCCGGCGGTGGTGGCGCCGGTGGTCATGCTTGGGCGCTGGTCGTCAAGGAGAAGAAGAAAAAGAAGAAGAAGAAGAAAGGAGAAAAGTGAAGAAGGAAAGAAAAGAAAAGGAAAGAAAAAGAAAAAGAAAAGGAGAAAGAGAGTGATAGTGATTGGTGATGGGAGAGGGAATTAATGAGAGAGGGGGGAGTGGTGTCTCCCACGTGGGGGAATGGCTGGATCAGTGGAGGGAAAGAAAAGGAAAGAAAGAAAGAAAAGAATAGATTAAATAATAATATTATAATATGGTCGCGAAAAATCGACTGTTCCAGAAAAATCCCAAAAAATACCCGGAGGTAGAAAACGTCATCCTGAGGAATAATATGAAATCGGTTTTCCAAAATAAAATCCCATTTTCAAATTAAAAATCCAAAAGTCAGCCGCCGATACCGGTCTACACCGGGTCGGCCGGATTTGATAAATTCTGAAAAATCCCAGAAAATGTATTAAAGAAGAAAATATGATTTTAAGAAATAAAGCGAAAGCGGAATTTAGAAATTCAATCCCGATTGTAAACTAAAAATCCTGGAATCAACCAGCGATACTGGCCGATACCGAATCCGGTGGAATTTTCATAAATTCGTAAAATCCTCAGAAAAAGGTATTTAGATAGGAAATGTGATTTTAAGAAATAATGTCTAAAGGCCCTTCTAGTAATTCCAATCCGTTTGTAAATTAAAAATCCGGGAATCGGTCAGCGGCACTGATCGACACCGGTTTTGAAGATTCCCAACTTAATTGAGGAAAATTCCAGAAAATCATAGAAAATCTAGAATATTGGAAAATGATGTTTAAAACTGAAATCGATCAAATCGGAATACCGGAATGTCCAAATCGAGCAATACTCTAGGATCGGGCCCTCGGTTTAGACTAGGGCTGACTCCGAGTCCACGAATCCAAATCCAAGACAAAACATTCATATAAATAGTTCGTACTACAAAACAAATACCGAAGGTAAATCGAAAAATACGATCAAAAAATCTGAATACGTAATTAAGTACGTATTCCGGGAGCGGGGTGTTACATTCCATCCACCTTACAAAAAATTGCGTCCTCGCAATTTCGATAAGGGGTAAATGAACACAAAAAGATAGGAATGAGAATTATGCCAATCAAGATATGAATAACTATGAGCCGTTCTCCCAGATCAACTGAACGGCTAACTCAAGACTGAGGCATCTCCGCACTTCTGTCGTATATATACATCCTCTGACGGTGCCATACTGATCTGATGTCTGCTCATAAGGGAACGCTGTCAGAACTTCAAAAGACTAATCCATCCTGAATAATATAGAGTGAGCTGACTTGGAGAGATAATCAATAATACTTCAATCAGGCTGTGAACCAAAGCTGATGAGATCCATAGAAATCCATAGTGCTGAAGTCCATAATATAATATAAAACCCTGCATAGTAAGATGTTATCCTTTTGCAGTAGAATCACTGACGGGCTGCATACTGGGCTTTGTTAACTCTGAAAGACGTAGCCAAGAATATAAAATAACTATGAAGAATTTGGAATACTGACTTATGAATGATAAACCGACTGCAGATGAAACAGGAAGAAGGTATCTGAGCCCTGCAAGATTTGTAGAATGGATCATTGACAAGGCCATGGCGATAGCTCAGATATAGTGATGGAACTCTGTTCAGCAGATCCATAAAAGTACGCTAGAAGAAATCTGAGGAATGGCTAGAGTGCCAAGCACTGAAGGGACTAGCCACGGATGAAACCAAGCCTGGATGAGGTTATCGCGTAACACAGCTCAGGTGTTAAACATTAGGGTGCGACGAGGCTAACGCTCTGCGAGACTCGCATATAGCGAAGTTCACGCGACGAAGCCAGCGCGTAACACAACGCTAAATGCTAAGCACCAGGGTGCAGCGAAACTCACACCTGGTTAGGTTCACGGATGACTAGAACACGACCCTCGCTTAGCGAGGCTAGCGGAACCTTTGGTCCACCAAATCAATAAAAACTGCCAGGAGTTATTGGCTCTGAGAACACGATCAAGAAATCACAAGAATCAAAACGAGTCTCGAATACTGTCTTCTAAATAATAACCTGACTGCAGATTAGCTCTGAGAATACCCGAGTTCCGTGAACATAGTCGAAGAAATCATAATCGCTATTAGAGGAATAGGAATGAAAAATATCATAACTTTGTCTGCCAGAAGTCCTGATTCTGAATTACTGTTATATACTGACACTCCTCATGAAATGATGCAATCTATCTGACTATATAAGTGACGACTACTCTGCTTGATGTACTAGTCTTCCATGATGTATCCATAAATACAAGAATATAATGCGAGGCCGAAGATCTGCCCAGTATAAGACAATGTGATATACCAGAGTCGAGGAATGCCAGAACATAATGAGAGTGACTACATCTGCCCTGCTATTACCTCTCTAGCCACGCATATCTTAAGTTGGCATAAAGGTTATAAAAATCAGAATAGCAAAAATAGGAAAGATAGGAATCATGAAATAGGGAGAGAGATAGGACGGACTAGGATTGATGGTGATAGTGCAATGAGGAGGATATGATATAGAGAAGTTTACCAACTCCCGGACATATTAAAATGGGGACAATGGTTACGGTCCGTCCTTCAAGGATTCCTCCTTCAGATATTGAGCATCCTTTCTTGCTCCCACCCCATCATATTGAGCATTCCGACTTCCTCTTCTGGGTCCATTCTACTTCCCGAATAATGACAAAGGAACTTGAGAATACTTCTTGGGCTGCTTGGGGATAAGAAACATCTTGCTCTTCATCTTCATTTCTCACTAAGATATTGCTTGCTCGGTTCTCCTTGTCGGCCACCATGTAAAACACCGACCGACTCTGCCTTAGGAATTTTGCAGTGTACTTATTTACAATTCAATCTTCTTACTGCAATTAGATAAATCGTTCCTTCATTTCTTTCTGAGCTATTACAGAGAAGATTCTTCTTATAAAAATTCTTCAAGAACTAGTCCCAAGTGATGGGCTTTTGCAGTCTCGCTGCTTCCGCCAACTACTACATCCAGGCTACATCTTCTAACTGAATTTTGATCATTTTCACCTAGTTCTCGTCAGGGACCCAAGTTGACTTAGAAGATCCATCAGGTTTACTGACCACTGCTATGCATCCAGGGCTTCTCCATGCTTGAAAAGATTGCCGACTGTAGTTTCCTGAAATCTAACATGTCGCCTGGCTTCTGTTCCCGGAGTGCAACCAATGATCCTTGGTGCGGGGCCTTCGCCTGTACTTGATCGTGTCTCATCATATCTTGCAGAGATAGTCTTAAATCAAGATTTTCTCCATTAGGGTTACCCTAGGAAGAACCAGAACCGTTATGATTTCCCCATCTTTTCCTGTCCGAGTTGGTCCAAGAATAACAAGAAATTGAAGTATGAAAGGATGGGAGAACTTCAGAATTCAAGGAAAAGATTATCAAGAGAGAATGGACAACTTTGTACTTGTAGTTGGATTGTATAACCAAGACTCATGCATTCCAGTTGCAAATTTCTTTACCATTAATTTTCCATCTGGACGTACTGAGGAGGTGAGAGCCTAAGCTCTGATACCAACCTGTAACGCCCCGATCCTGGCGGATACGGAGACATTACTGCAACGTATATACGCAAGTCAGAAGTACCTTCACGTATATACGCTAAGCATCAGTACAGGCAAGAATCAGAGTACGGAAGTAAGTGGTGCATTATACATTCCAACATATGAGTACAATTACAAAGTTATCACCAGAGGTGATCAATATTACAATAATATTACATCACCTGACAGGCGCAATTGCGAGAATACAAGAGATATACAGGAGTAAACAGTATAAAAGGCACTCACGAGTTTACTACAAGGAAACTCGAGAGGCACACAGGGGGCCTAGAAAGATAAGACTCTGGACGGTCTGCTGGAGATCCACGCTACCGCTGCGCCACTCTGATCAGCAACTGGGAGAATCCACACGCTCCAATCTCCATGACCTGGACATGAGAATCCAGGGGAGTCAGATGAAACTCCCCAGGCGAGTGGTGAAGTAAAAGCCAAGTGGCGAGCAAGGGTAAGCACATGTAAAGCGATAAACCAAATAAAGCCGAGGACGAGCAAATCTGATTGTATGGTTTCAGATCACGGCTCCATAAGACTAGTACGTCGAAGGAATAATCCAAACAAGGAAACCCTCATCTATATACCCTTATCTTATGTCACCATAATCTAAGCACATACAACCAGACTGCACTCAAGACATGATAAGATAATAAGCAGGAGGCAGGTGGATACAAGAAATAGAGCAGGGCATGAGCAGTTAATATAATAGTACTCATAAAATCGAAAATCCGATGTAAAATCCAGGACAAGCAAATATAGTAAGGCATATCACAGATTCATAGCCGTTTAGGCTGCAGGCTTCAGTATGCGTCCCATTCCACATACCTCTACTTACAACTTAAAGAGCCGGTTATTAGACACTTATTATTACTCGTCTTACCCTGATATCTAGCTATGTGAACTAGCGTCCCAGCACACATAGATCCATATCCGAGTAAAGCAAGATTGTTATTGGAAACCAGCGGGGGTATCAACGAACTATGTTTACAGTGGGTCCCGTACATACCCGGGACCACGGCCCAGGATTGTTCCGTTGCTTGGTGACGGAACCTGCCGCAAGGCTAACAGGAGGGACTTATGTATGCCCTTATCATGATTCAGGAGGAGGGAGCCAGCACTCCCCTCGGTCGCCTGGAGGCCCACAGGTCAGACCGGAAGTTTTAGTTGCACAACATGCCTAATACCACTGTAAACACGAACACATATTGATAGCCGCATGTTTCCCCCGACCCGATGCAAGTTGTTCCTTTTATGATTTATTAGATTAATTATCAATTTACGGGAATAACAGGAACAGGACATGATCAGGAATTCAGGAGTTCAGGTCACTGTATATAATACAGGATAACAGGTCACTGATCATGATACAGGATATCAGGTCACTGTACATAGTACAGGATAACAAGACAGGGTTCCCGTAAATGTGATATCACAGGTCAAGTATATCATGCTGAGTGTCAAGGGATAGCATGACAAAATGGTGATATTAGACAGGTAACCAGTCATGTCAAGAGATTGATAATAATCCAGTGGCAAGTCATGTCATAACAAGGGGTCTTACCAAGTAGTAGCATGTCAGGTGTTAGATGATAATACATCAGTTGTCAGGTGATATACATGTGTTAAAAGTAATATGAAAACGACAAGTAGTATAGACAGGTGTCAGGCATGAAGTAATGGCATGGGGTAGAATAGTAGCTGAGCACAAACAAGCGGAGCTGAGCAAGCTGGAAGTACAGACAGCAAACAGTATTTAACACTGGAGCATCTGGCGAGGTTACCGGGACGACTCGACTGAAGTACGAGCGGTAAATCCGGCAGCAACTCGCCTAGACGAATCTAGTGGTAAAGCGCTGAACGCTGATCATGATAACCAGGCGGAGCTGAGAAACCTGACGATCCCAATCACGCCTCTTCCGAGACAGTGAGGGACCGGAGGCTGAACTGAGAGACCTGCCGGTCCCAATCACCTCTCTTTCGAGATAGTGAGTGACCGGAGGTTGAAGGGTCCGGAAGCCAAGTATGGTATAAGGCAGTACAATACATCACAGGCATGGTATGTGTACCAAAAGGAAACTACCCTAGTACAAGCATTCGTCACAGAGCAATACATGACCAGATATAGGCACTCGGCCATACACAATACAGGGACTCAGCCCAATACAAAGTACATAGAAACATGGAATAAAATACATGTCGACCCGTCGAAGCGGGGAAACCCAAGTGGAGGCGAGAGCGAGGACACTCGCCTAAATCACCGAAAAGCCGAAAAGTCTGGATCCATGGAACTCGCGCACGCGCCATAAAATAATATATAATTATGAGGAGAGAGAAAGTGAAGAGGAGAGAGAAAGAGTTAGAGAGAGGAAGAGACACAGGGAGACGCGAGTTTGGAAAGTGAGACGCGGGGGTCGCAAACGCGGAAGTCGCGTTGCGGGATTAGCAAACGCAGGAATGACAGACGCGGGGTTCGCGTTGCAAGAATAGCAGATGTGGGAATCACAGACGCGGGGATCGCGTCGCGGGAAGTACCAGACGCGGGAATCACAGACGTGGGGATCACGTCGCGAGAATAGCAGACGCGGGATAGCAGACGCGGGATAGCAGACGCGGGATTCGCGTCGCATAGATGCCTCAAACGCGAGATCTGCGTTCAAGTGCGGACGCGAGGGAAACGCGGACGCGGACGTGGGTTCTGCGTCGCGTCAATACAGAAACGCGCGGAGCGCGTTAAGGGATTGCCTAGACGCGGGGTGAGATCCGCGTTAGGAAAGTCTTGGCGAGGAAAATCACTCGCCGACAAGATTCCTTGCTGCGCCCGACGAAGGGAAGTTCGGCCCCAATCCAAAAGGAGGGTACCGGCCCTAAGTCTTGCCAACGGAAAAGAACGCGGCCCCAATCCAAAAGGAGTGGCCGGCCCTTGAGTCTTGCCGACGAAGAAGAGCACGGCCCCAATCCAAAAGGAGTGGCCGGCCCTGATAAGAGTCATTTTCCAAATGGAGAAGACGAACAGGAAGAAGAACCAGGAAGAGAGAGAGAGACTCAGGAGAGAGAGTGAGAGGTCCAAGAGAGAGAAAATGAGGTGTATTTTGAAATAAAATTGGGATTTAAAGGAGTGGGGTATTGATGTAAATAGAGGGAAGTAGTTTTTGGAATGAAGTGGGGGCATTTAGGAAAGAGGGGAATCTTTGTTTTAATTAGGGAATGAATTGAAAGAGATGAAAGAAAGAAAGAAAGAAAGAAAAAAGAAGAAGGAGGAGGGAGGTGGGTGGCCGGCCGCCGGCGGTGGCCGGCCGGCCTGGCGGCGGCGGCGGCGGCGGCGGCGCCGGGGAGGCCGCGCGCGCGCGCGCCCGGGGTGGAGGAGAAGGAGGGTGCTTTGGGTTTTGTTGTTGTTGTTGTTTTGATGGTGGAAGTGGGTGGTGGTGGTGGTGTTTGTGGTGGTGGTGGTGATTGGTGGTGTTGGGAAGTTGGAGAAGGTGGAGGAGGTGGTGATGGAGTAGTTAAAGGGGAGAATTTGATGGTGGTGAGGGAGAATTTTGGAGAAGATGGAAGTGGATTGTGGATGGGTTTGGTGGAAATTGAAGGTTGTTGGTGGTTGGTTGAGATTGAAGATGGTGTTGGTGTGGAGAGGAGTTGTGGAAGAAGGGGTGGTCGGCCTAGGGTGGCCGGCGGTGGTGGCGCCGGTGGTCATGCTTGGGCGCTGGTCGTCAAGGAGAAGAAGAAAAAGAAGAAGAAGAAGAAAGGAGAAAAGTGAAGAAGGAAAGAAAAGAAAAAGGAAAGAAAAAGAAAAAGAAAAGGAGAAAGAGAGTGATAGTGATTGGTGATGGGAGAGGGAATTAATGAGAGAGGGGGGAGTGGTGTCTCCCACGTGGGGGGAATGGCTGGATCAGTGGAGGGAAAGAAAAGGAAAGAAAGAAAGAAAAGAATAGATTAAATAATAATATTATAATATGGTCGCGAAAAATCGACTGTTCCAGAAAAATCCCAAAAAATACCTGGAGGTAGAAAACGTCATCCTGAGGAATAATATGAAATCAGTTTTCCAAAATAAAATCTCATTTTCAAATTAAAAATCCAAAAGTCAGCCGCCGATACCGGTCTACACCGGGTCGGCCGGATTTTGATAAATTCTGAAAAATCCCAGAAAATGTATTAAAGAAGAAAATATGATTTTAAGAAATAAAGCGAAAGCGGAATTTAGAAATTCAATCCCGATTGTAAACTAAAAATCCTGGAATCAACCAGCGATACTGGCCGATACCGAATCCGGTGGAATTTTCATAAATTCGTAAAATCCTCAGAAAAAGGTATTTAGATAGGAAATGTGATTTTAAGAAATAATGTCTAAAGGCCCTTCTAGTAATTCCAATCCGTTTGTAAATTAAAAATCCGGGAATCGGTCAGCGGCACTGATCGACACCGGTTTTGAAGATTCCCAATTTAATTGAGGAAAATTCCAGAAAATCATAGAAAATCTAGAATATTAGAAAATGATGTTTAAAACTGAAATCGGTCAAATCGGAATACCGGAATGTCAAATCGAGCAATACTCTAGGATCGGGCCCTCGGTTCAGACTAGGGCTGACTCCGAGTCCACGAATCCAAATCCAAGACAAAACATTCATATAAATAGTTCGTACTACAAAACAAATACCGAAGGTAAATCGAAAAATACGATCGAAAAATCTGAATACGTAATTAAGTACGTATTCCGGGAGCGGGGTGTTACAACAGGTGTCAAGTACAGAAGACAGGAGGGTTAGAACACAAATGAAGTATATAAGAAATGATGTCAAGTAGGAAATACTCAGGAGGCAGATAGGTTAGGGCAGGCATGAACAGGTATGGCATAATAATCATAAAACAGGAAATCCGAATAAAACCATTACAACAAATATGGTAAGGCACATCACAGATTCATAGCGTTTAAGTTGCAGGCTTTAGTATGCGTCCCATTCCACATACCTCTACTTACAACTTAAAGAGCCGATTATTATGACACTTTATTATTACTCGTCTTATCCTGATATCTAGCTATGTGAACTAGCGTCCCAACGCACATAGATCCATATCCGAGTAAAGCAAGGTTGTTATTGGAAACTAGCGGGGTATCAACGAACTATGTTTACAGTGGGTCCCGTGCATGCCGGGACCACGGTCCAGGATTGTTCCGTTGCATGGAAACGGAAGCCAGCCGCAAGGCTAAACAGGAGGGACTTATGTATGCCCTTATCATAATGAAGCCAGGAATAAGGGAGCCAGCTCTCCCCTCGGTCCCCTGGAGGCCCACAGGTCAGACCGGAACATGTAGTTGCACAACATTCCTAAAAGCCACTGTAAACACGAACACATATTGATATCCGCATGTTTCCCCCGACCCAATACAAGTTGGTACTTTTTAAGGTTCAATAGTTTAATTATCACTTTACGGGAAAAACAGAAGATGGACATGATCAGGAATTCAGGAGTACATAAGTACTATATAGACAGGTCACTGCATGTAAAGCAGGAAAACAGATCACTGATCATGATACAGGATAATAAGTCAAGTTCCCGTAAAGATGATAATCACAAGTCAAGTATATCATGCTGGGTGTCAAGTGATAGCATGACAGGGTGATGATATTTAGTAAACAACCAAGCATATCAAAGGATAGATAATAGTCGGGTTAAGTCATGGCAAGAGGTTGATAGTAGTCAGAGCAAGTCATAGCATAACTAAAGGGTCTTGCCAAATAGTAGCATGGCAGGTGGTCAGGTGATAATACACTAGATGGTCAGGTGATATACATGTGTTAAATAGAAACATGCAACTAACAGGTCTGAAGTAATGGCAAATGGTAACATGGAAGTAACTCAAGGTCCAACGACACGAAGGGTCGGCCACGCATGGTATACGATAAAGAAGTAAGCATATCATAAGCATGGCACAAGTACAAGATGAAGCTACCATAAGCAATTGCAGGGCAATACATGAATATAGAAATAAGAAGCGAAATACTTATCGTCCCGGCGAAACGGGAAACTCAAATAGAGAAGAGCGAGACTACTCGCCTAAATCACCAAAACGCCGAAATATCCGAAATCCACTGAAGTTCGGAATGCGCCATAACCTGTGATATAATTATGTAGAGAGAAGAGGAGAGAGAAGGAGAGAAGGTAAGATGATGTTTGCCAAGTGACAAGTCAAGTAATACCTATATGTGTTGTAAGTCTAGAGAATAAGGTTCCTATTCAAGAAAGAAATCAACCATAACAGACAGCTAAAGTTAGTCGACTAGGTGGAAAGGGTAGTCGACTAATAGAGGGGTTAGTCGACTAATAGTCTGGTATAGTCGACTAAAACTGGGTTCCAGAGAGTTGGGTTCTGGTTTCAGGAAAAGTTAGTCGACTAGGATGGAAAGAGTAGTCGACTAACAGACATCTCAAGTCGACTAACAGTCATGTCAAGTCGACTAATACTGTGATACAGAGAGTTTGGGTTTCTGATTCAGGAAAGGTTAGTCGACTAGGGTCAAGGGTGTAGTCGACTAAGGGTCTCTAGTCGACTGGTAATTTGGTCTAGTCGACTAAAACTGTGTTTCCAGAAAGGTTACGTTTCAACTAGGGTTTTCTAGTCGACTAATCTATAGGTCTAGTCGACTAATCGTCGGGAAACAGCAAACAGAACAGATTTTGGGGGTTTTGTGTTTGATAATCAAATGGCATGATTTGAAGTCCTAAGTATACATGATATGAAAATACAAGTATCCTAAGAATTAATCAAGTCTAGGTAAGTAAAATTACTCACCAAAAGGAGGGGTTGATGATGGAGTGATGATGGTATTGATGGAAGTTGATGATGAAGAAAAAGATGAGGTCTTGTTGGAGTTGATGACCTTGTGGTGGCTTCCATGGAGATGAAGGAGGAAGAAGATGACCTTGGTGATCTTTAGGGAGTTGGTGGTGGTTGTTGTAGTGATGGAGATGAAGAGGAGTTGATGGAGGTTAGGGTTTTGGTGAAGAGAAGTGAAGGGAAGTGAAAAAAAGAAATGAAATGAAAAGGAAAGGTTTAAATAGGATTTTGGATTTGTGAAGGAGGTGTAATTAATGTAGATGAGAGGGGGCTTTTTGCAAAGTGGAGGAGGGGATGAGTGTCCCTCTTTTGGCCACTTGGCCGGCCATGGAAGAGAGAGAGAAAGAGATATTTGTGGTGGAGATATTTTGGTGGAAGTGTGTGGAAGTTGGGATTTGGAAAAGATTGGAATTTTGGAAAAATGGAATTCTTTTGGATTGTGAAGGAAGGAAGAGAAAGAAAATAGGAAAAGGAAAAGAAAATGGAAAAGGGAAATTATTCTCTTGGAAGAGAGAATGAAAAATAATGAAAGTGGCGGATTCCCGGGATTCAGTTACAGATGCGGAAATCTTTCGGGAAAAATACCGGAATCGTCCGAAATTCAAGTATCTCGGAACGACCCGAAATAATTACCAAAAATCAAGAATATAATACTAAGTATCATAGTGAAATCCGTTTTAAGAAATACTTTATAGTTTTAAAACTAAAAATCCCGGAACCAATTATCTACCGACTCCGGTGGAATTTTCATAAATTCATAAAATCCTCAGAAAAAGTATGTAGATAGAAAATATGATTTTAAGAAATAATGTCTAAAGGTACTTGTAGAAATTCTAAACCGTTTGTAAACTAAAAATCTGGGAATCGGTCAGCGGCACTGGCCGACACCGGTTTTGAAGACTTTCATTTTAATTCCAGAAAAATCTAGAAAATCATAAAAATATATAATATTGGAAAATGATATTTAAAACTAAAATCGGTCAATTCTAATTATCAGAATGTCTAAATCGAGTAATACTCTAGGATCGGGCCTTCGGTTCAGACTAGGGCTGACTCCAAGACCACGAATCTAAATCCAAGACAAAACAATCATATAAGGAATTCATAACACAAAATAAATACAGGAAACAAATCGAAAAATACGATCGAAAAATCTGAATACGCAACTAAGTACGTATTCCGGGAACGGGGTATTACAATCCATCCACCTTACAAAAATTGCGTCCTCGCAATTTCGATAAGGGGTAAATTGAATACAAAGGGGACAAAGGTGGAATTTATACCGATTAAGATATGAAGCACTAGAGGTAGGGCTCTCAAGTCGACTGAACAATAATCATCCTCCGCACTTCCGGCTGTATAAATCTTCGAATAATGCTGAATAATACTGCTGATGTCGTGGCTGTGCAATAAATGAGCCAGAAGACCGAAGATAAAGAAAACCCCGATAGCCCTGAGCATAATAAAGAAGGCTGATAATTAAGAATCCCGAATACCAGGCACCAATCACCCTGAACGATATAGTAGAGAATGTAGAATATCCGTAGAGAATTCCGACTGCTGTCTTCTGAAAGATAGCCAGATCAAGATCGATCTGGAGAATACCAAGCTTCATAGAGTTGGCCGAAGAGATCACATAATAACTTCATTCAGAACCAGCCACTACCTCTCTAGTCTAATCATATCTTAAGATAGTATAAGGCTTCATAAAACCAAAACAGGGAAAGAATAGGAGAAATTAGGAATCAAAGGAAAGATAGTCAAGAAATAGATAACTCTGCACTTGTAGTTGGAATGTATAACCAAGACTCATGTATTCCAGTTGCAAATCTCTTTACCATTGATTTGCCTTCTGGACGTACTGAAGATGTTTAGAGCCTAAGCTCTGATACCATCCTGTAACGCCCCGATCCCGGCGGATACGGGGACGTCACTGCAACGTATATACGTAAGTCCGAAGTACCTTCCCGTATATACGCTAAGCATCAGTACAGACAAGAATCAGAGTACGGAAGCAAATGGTGCATTATACATTCCAACACATATATATACACAATCACAGAGTTATCACCAGAGGTGATGAATATTACAATAATAATACATCACAGATATGCGCAAATGCGAGAGTACAAGAGATATACATATATGAACAGCATAAAAGGGCGCTCACATACAAGTATACAAGGAAATATACAAGTATGAATAGAAAAAGGGCACTCACGAGTTTGCTAAGAGGAAACTCGAGAGGCATACAGGGGGCCTGGAGGGATGTGGCCCTGGACGGTCGGCTGGAGATCCACGCTACCGCTGCGCCACTCTGAGCAGTAACGGGGAGAATCCACACGCTCCGGGCTCCATAACCTGGACATGAGAATCCAGGGGAGTCAGTGAAACTCCCCAGGCGAGTAGGAATATGGATGCCAGGTGGCGAGTCAGGAGGAGCACAGGTGTCAAGTACAGAAGACAGGAGGGTTAGAACACAAATGAAGTATATAAGAAATGATGTCAAGTAGGAAATACTCATGAGGCAGATAGGTTAGGGCAGGCATGAACAGGTATGGCATAATAATCATAAAACAGGAAATCCGAATAAAACCATTACAACAAATATGGTAAGGCACATCACAGATTCATAGCCGTTTAAGTTGCAGGCTTTAGTATGCGTCCCATTCCACATACCTCTACTTACAACTTAAAGAGCCGATTATTATGACACTTTATTATTACTCGTCTTACCCTGATATCTAGCTATGTGAACTAGCGTCCCAACGCACATAGATCCATATCCGAGTAAAGCAAGGTTGTTATTGGAAACTAGCGGGAGTATCAACGAACTATGTTTACAGTGGGTCCCGTGCATGCCCGGGACCACGGTCCAGGATTGTTCCGTTGCATGGAAACGGAAGCCAGCCGCAAGGCTAAACAGGAGGGACTTATGTATGCCCTTATCATAATGAAGCCAGGAATAAGGGAGCCAGCTCTCCCCTCGGTCCCCTGGAGGCCCACAGGTCAGACCGGAACATGTAGTTGCACAACATTCCTAAAAGCCACTGTAAACACGAACACATATTGATATCCGCATGTTTCCCCTGACCCAATAAAAGTTGGTACTTTTTAAGGTTCAATAGTTTAATTATCACTTTACGGGAAAAACAGGAGATGGACATGATCAGGAATTCAGGAGTACATAAGTACTATATAGACAGGTCACTGCATGTAAAGCAGGAAAACAGGTCACTGATCATGATACAGGATAATAAGTCAAGTTCCCGTAAAGATGATAATCACAAGTCAAGTATATCATGCTGGGTGTCAAGTGATAGCATGACAGGGTGATGATATTTAGTAAACAACCAAGCATATCAAAGGATAGATAATAGTCGGGTTAAGTCATGGCAAGAGGTTGATAGTAGTCAGAGCAAGTCATAGCATAACTAAAGGGTCTTGCCAAATAGTAGCATGGCAGGTGGTCAGGTGATAATACACTAGATGGTCAGGTGATATACATGTGTTAAATAGAAACATGCAACTAACAGGTCTGAAGTAATGGCAAATGGTAACATGGAAGTAACTCAAGGTCCAACGACCACGAAGGGTCGGCCACGCATGGTATACGATAAAGAAGTAAGCATATCATAAGCATGGCACAAGTACAAGATGAAGCTACCATAAGCAATTGCAGGGCAATACATGAATATAGAAATAAGAAGCGAAATACTTATCGTCCCGGCGAAACGGGAAACTCAAATAGAGAAGAGCGAGACTACTCGCCTAAATCACCAAAACGCCGAAATATCCGAAATCCACTGAAGTTCGGAATACGCCATAACCTGTGATATAATTATGTAGAGAGAAGAGGAGAGAGAAGGAGAGAAGGTAAGATGATGTTTGCCAAGTGACAAGTCAAGTAATACCTATATGTGATGTAAGTCTAGAGAATAAGGTTCCTATTCAAGAAAGAAATCAACCATAACAGACAGCTAAAGTTAGTCGACTAGGTGGAAAGGGTAGTCGACTAATAGAGGGGTTAGTCGACTAATAGTCTGGTATAGTCGACTAAAAATGGGTTCCAGAGAGTTGGGTTCTGGTTTCAGGAAAAGTTAGTCGACTAGGATGGAAAGAGTAGTCGACTAACAGACATCTCAAGTCGACTAACAGTCATGTCAAGTCGACTAATACTGTGATACAGAGAGTTTGGGTTTCTGATTCAGGAAAGGTTAGTCGACTAGGGTCAAGGGTGTAGTCGACTAAGGGTCTCTAGTCGACTGGTAATTTGGTCTAGTCGACTAAAACTGTGTTTCCAGAAAGGTTACGTTTCAACTAGGGTTTTCTAGTCGACTAATCTATAGGTCTAGTCGACTAATCGTCGGGAAACAGCAAACAGAACAGATTTTGGGGGTTTTGTGTTTGATAATCAAATGGCATGATTTGAAGTCCTAAGTATACATGATATGAAAATACAAGTATCCTAAGAATTAATCAAGTCTAGGTAAGTAAAATTACTCACCAAAAGGAGGGGTTGATGATGGAGTGATGATGGTATTGATGGAAGTTGATGATGAAGAAAAAGATGAGGTCTTGTTGGAGTTGATGACCTTGTGGTGGCTTCCATGGAGATGAAGGAGGAAGAAGATGACCTTGGTGATCTTTAGGGAGTTGGTGGTGGTTGTTGTAGTGATGGAGATGAAGAGGAGTTGATGGAGGTTAGGGTTTTGGTGAAGAGAAGTGAAGGGAAGTGAAAAAAAAGAAATGAAATGAAAAGGAAAGGTTTAAATAGGATTTTGGATTTGTGAAGGAGGTGTAATTAATGTAGATGAGAGGGGGCTTTTTGCAAAGTGGAGGAGGGGATGAGTGTCCCTCTTTTGGCCACTTGGCCGGCCATGGAAGAGAGAGAGAAAGAGATATTTGTGGTGGAGATATTTTGGTGGAAGTGTGTGGAAGTTGGGATTTTGGAAAAGATTGGAATTTTGGAAAAATGGAATTCTTTTGGATTGTGAAGGAAGGAAGAGAAAGAAAATAGGAAAAGGAAAAGAAAATGGAAAAGGGAAATTATTCTCTTGGAAGAGAGAATGAAAAATAATGAAAGTGGCGGATTCCCGGGATTCAGTTACAGATGCGGAAATCTTTCGGGAAAATACCGGAATCGTCCGAAATTCAAGTATCTCGGAACGACCCGAAATAATTACCAAAAATCAAGAATATAATACTAAGTATCATAGTGAAATCCGTTTTAAGAAATACTTTATAGTTTTAAAACTAAAATCCCGGAACCAATTATCTACCGACTCCGGTGGAATTTTCATAAATTCATAAAATCCTCAGAAAAGTATGTAGATAGAAATATGATTTTAAGAAATAATGTCTAAAGGTACTTGTAGAAATTCTAAACCGTTTGTAAACTAAAAATCTGGGAATCGGTCAGCGGCACTGGCCGACACCGGTTTTGAAGACTTTCATTTTAATTCCAGAAAAATCTAGAAAATCATAGAAAATATATAATATTGGAAAATGATATTTAAAACTAAAATCGGTCAATTCTAATTATCAGAATGTCTAAATCGAGTAATACTCTAGGATCGGGCCTTCGGTTCAGACTAGGGCTGACTCCAAGACCACGAATCTAAATCCAAGACAAAACAATCATATAAGGAATTCATAACACAAAATAAATACAGGAAACAAATCGAAAAATACGATCGAAAAATCTGAATACGCAACTAAGTACGTATTCCGGGAACGGGGTATTACAATCCATCCACCTTACAAAAATTGCGTCCTCGCAATTTCGATAAGGGGTAAATTGAATACAAAGGGGACAAAGGTGGAATTTATACCGATTAAGATATGAAGCACTAGAGGTAGGGCTCTCAAGTCGACTGAACAATAATCATCCTCCGCACTTCCGGCTGTATAAATCTTCGAATAATGCTGAATAATACTGCTGATGTCGTGGCTGTGCAATAAATGAGCCAGAAGACCGAAGATAAAGAAAACCCCGATAGCCCTGAGCATAATAAAGAAGGCTGATAATTAAGAATCCCGAATACCAGGCACCAATCACCCTGAACGATATAGTAGAGAATGTAGAATATCCGTAGAGAATTCCGACTGCTGTCTTCTGAAAGATAGCCAGATCAAGATCGATCTGGAGAATACCAAGCTTCATAGAGTTGGCCGAAGAGATCACATAATAACTTCATTCAGAACCAGCCACTACCTCTCTAGTCTAATCATATCTTAAGATAGTATAAGGCTTCATAAAACCAAAACAGGGAAAGAATAGGAGAAATTAGGAATCAAAGGAAAGATAGTCAAGAAATAGATAACTCTGCACTTGTAGTTGGAATGTATAACCAAGACTCATGTATTCCAGTTGCAAATCTCTTTACCATTGATTTGCCTTCTGGACGTACTGAAGATGTTTAGAGCCTAAGCTCTGATACCATCCTGTAACGCCCCGATCCCGGCGGATACGGGGACGTCACTGCAACGTATATACGTAAGTCCGAAGTACCTTCCCGTATATACGCTAAGCATCAGTACAGACAAGAATCAGAGTACGGAAGCAAATGGTGCATTATACATTCCAACACATATATATACACAATCACAGAGTTATCACCAGAGGTGATGAATATTACAATAATAATACATCACAGATATGCGCAAATGCGAGAGTACAAGAGATATACATATATGAACAGCATAAAAGGGCGCTCACATACAAGTATACAAGGAAATATACAAGTATGAATAGAAAAAGGGCAATCACGAGTTTGCTAAGAGGAAACTCGAGAGGCATACAGGGGGCCTGGAGGGATGTGGCCCTGGACGGTCGGCTGGAGATCCACGCTACCGCTGCGCCACTCTGAGCAGTAACGGGGAGAATCCACACGCTCCGGGCTCCATAACCTGGACATGAGAATCCAGGGGAGTCAGTGAAACTCCCCAGGCGAGTAGGAATATGGATGCCAGGTGGCGAGTCAGGAGGAGCACAGGTGTCAAGTACAGAAGACAGGAGGGTTAGAACACAAATGAAGTATATAAGAAATGATGTCAAGTAGGAAATACTCATGAGGCAGATAGGTTAGGGCAGGCATGAACAGGTATGGCATAATAATCATAAAACAGGAAATCCGAATAAAACCATTACAACAAATATGGTAAGGCACATCACAGATTCATAGCCGTTTAAGTTGCAGGCTTTAGTATGCGTCCCATTCCACATACCTCTACTTACAACTTAAAGAGCCGATTATTATGACACTTTATTATTACTCGTCTTACCCTGATATCTAGCTATGTGAACTAGCGTCCCAACGCACATAGATCCATATCCGAGTAAAGCAAGGTTGTTATTGGAAACTAGCGGGAGTATCAACGAACTATGTTTACAGTGGGTCCCGTGCATGCCCGGGACCACGGTCCAGGATTGTTCCGTTGCATGGAAACGGAAGCCAGCCGCAAGGCTAAACAGGAGGGACTTATGTATGCCCTTATCATAATGAAGCCAGGAATAAGGGAGCCAGCTCTCCCCTCGGTCCCCTGGAGGCCCACAGGTCAGACCGGAACATGTAGTTGCACAACATTCCTAAAAGCCACTGTAAACACGAACACATATTGATATCCGCATGTTTCCCCTGACCCAATAAAAGTTGGTACTTTTTAAGGTTCAATAGTTTAATTATCACTTTACGGGAAAAACAGGAGATGGACATGATCAGGAATTCAGGAGTACATAAGTACTATATAGACAGGTCACTGCATGTAAAGCAGGAAAACAGGTCACTGATCATGATACAGGATAATAAGTCAAGTTCCCGTAAAGATGATAATCACAAGTCAAGTATATCATGCTGGGTGTCAAGTGATAGCATGACAGGGTGATGATATTTAGTAAACAACCAAGCATATCAAAGGATAGATAATAGTCGGGTTAAGTCATGGCAAGAGGTTGATAGTAGTCAGAGCAAGTCATAGCATAACTAAAGGGTCTTGCCAAATAGTAGCATGGCAGGTGGTCAGGTGATAATACACTAGATGGTCAGGTGATATACATGTGTTAAATAGAAACATGCAACTAACAGGTCTGAAGTAATGGCAAATGGTAACATGGAAGTAACTCAAGGTCCAACGACCACGAAGGGTCGGCCACGCATGGTATACGATAAAGAAGTAAGCATATCATAAGCATGGCACAAGTACAAGATGAAGCTACCATAAGCAATTGCAGGGCAATACATGAATATAGAAATAAGAAGCGAAATACTTATCGTCCCGGCGAAACGGGAAACTCAAATAGAGAAGAGCGAGACTACTCGCCTAAATCACCAAAACGCCGAAATATCCGAAATCCACTGAAGTTCGGAATGCGCCATAACCTGTGATATAATTATGTAGAGAGAAGAGGAGAGAGAAGGAGAGAAGGTAAGATGATGTTTGCCAAGTGACAAGTCAAGTAATACCTATATGTGATGTAAGTCTAGAGAATAAGGTTCCTATTCAAGAAAGAAATCAACCATAACAGACAGCTAAAGTTAGTCGACTAGGTGGAAAGGGTAGTCGACTAATAGAGGGGTTAGTCGACTAATAGTCTGGTATAGTCGACTAAAAATGGGTTCCAGAGAGTTGGGTTCTGGTTTCAGGAAAGTTAGTCGACTAGGATGGAAAGAGTAGTCGACTAACAGACATCTCAAGTCGACTAACAGTCATGTCAAGTCGACTAATACTGTGATACAGAGAGTTTGGGTTTCTGATTCAGGAAAGGTTAGTCGACTAGGGTCAAGGGTGTAGTCGACTAAGGGTCTCTAGTCGACTGGTAATTTGGTCTAGTCGACTAAAACTGTGTTTCCAGAAAGGTTACGTTTCAACTAGGGTTTTCTAGTCGACTAATCTATAGGTCTAGTCGACTAATCGTCGGGAAACAGCAAACAGAACAGATTTTGGGGGTTTTGTGTTTGATAATCAAATGGCATGATTTGAAGTCCTAAGTATACATGATATGAAAATACAAGTATCCTAAGAATTAATCAAGTCTAGGTAAGTAAAATTACTCACCAAAAGGAGGGGTTGATGATGGAGTGATGATGGTATTGATGGAAGTTGATGATGAAGAAAAATGAGGTCTTGTTGGAGTTGATGACCTTGTGGTGGCTTCCATGGAGATGAAGGAGGAAGAAGATGACCTTGGTGATCTTTAGGGAGTTGGTGGTTGTTGTTGTAGTGATGGAGATGAAGAGGAGTTGATGGAGGTTAGGGTTTTGGTGAAGAGAAGTGAAGGGAAGTGAAAAAAAAGAAATGAAATGAAAAGGAAAGGTTTAAATAGGATTTTGGATTTGTGAAGGAGGTGTAATTAATGTAGATGAGAGGGGGCTTTTTGCAAAGTGGAGGAGGGGATGAGTATCCCTCTTTTGGCCACTTGGCCGGCCATGGAAGAGAGAGAGAAAGAGATATTTGTGGTGGAGATATTTTGGTGGAAGTGTGTGGAAGTTGGGATTTTGGAAAAGATTGGAATTTTGGAAAAATGGAATTCTTTTGGATTGTGAAGGAAGGAAGAGAAAGAAAATAGGAAAAGGAAAAGAAAATGGAAAAGGGAAATTATTCTCTTGGAAGAGAGAATGAAAAATAATGAAAGTGGCGGATTCCCGGGATTCAGTTACAGATGCGGAAATCTTTCGGGAAAAATACCGGAATCGTCCGAAATTCAAGTATCTCGGAACGACCCGAAATAATTACCAAAATCAAGAATATAATACTAAGTATCATAGTGAAATCCGTTTTAAGAAATACTTTATAGTTTTAAAACTAAAAATCCCGGAACCAATTATCTACCGACTCCGGTGGAATTTTCATAAATTCATAAAATCCTCAGAAAAAGTATGTAGATAGAAAATATGATTTTAAGAAATAATGTCTAAAGGTACTTGTAGAAATTCTAAACCGTTTGTAAACTAAAAATCCGGGAATCGGTCAGCGGCACTGGCCGACACCGGTTTTGAAGACTTTCATTTTAATTCTAGAAAAATCTAGAAAATCATAGAAAATATATAATATTGGAAAATGATATTTAAAACTAAAATCGGTCAATTCTAATTATCAGAATGTCTAAATCGAGTAATACTCTAGGATCGGGCCTTCGGTTCAGACTAGGGCTGACTCCAAGACCACGAATCCAAATCCAAGACAAAACAATCATATAAGGAATTCATAACACAAAATAAATACAGGAAACAAATCGAAAAATACGATCGAAAAATCTGAATACGCAACTAAGTACGTATTCCGGAACGGGGTATTACAATCCCTCTAAGTGTAGAGGTGATTGTGGTTGTGTGGCTAAGTGCCTTATCCCTTAGTGTGAGGTTGATAGTTGTTTGGCTTAGTGCATTGCCTCTAAGTGTAGAGGTTGTATTTATTGAGAGAGGAGTTGTGTACTCCCGGTTGTATTTACCCAAATCCTCAGTGGAGGCTCCCTGTGTGGGAAGTCCTGTGTGGACGAGTTAGTGAAAATCCTTCTGTGTGAAGGCGGGGACGTAGAGCTGGGTGCTCGAACCTCAAAACATATCTTTGTGTTTGCGTTTGATCCACTTTCTCTAACTCTCTCTCTCTTGTATATTGAGCCTTGCATTTATTCATATTGTTCATTCATATTTATATGCTTGGTATTGATTGTGTGTGCGCCTCACTTGTGTTGAACCAAGAGAGCTTTACATAGCACCTCAACTCTTATTTAGAGGAATTTAGAGGAGATAGTCCAGAGCCCTTCACCAGGAATTCGGCTACACTCTTTGGTTTTACTAAGTGTATTGCAATTAGTTTTTAAATTTCGCATTTTTTGTCATTAGCTTAGCCTTACACCTATTCACCCCCCTCTAAGTGTACTTTCAATTGGTTTCAGAGCCTACGCTCCTGATATTAGGTTTTACCACCTAGGAGTGAGATCTTGGTTTGCTAATCTAGATTTGCATTTGCACACTTATATTGTTTATACACACTCTCATGGATTGCTTGACCCCTCCCATGTATGATGTTTTAAACATTGACATGTAGTATGTATCTAAAATCCTAGGTTTGCATGTTTTCCTTGCCGCTACCAAGAAATCTTATCTTGGTAATAGCAAGCATATAGAGGCCAATGCACAAGCCCTATCAGCACTTAGAAGCACGCTTAACAAAGGATATTGATAGGTAGTAAAAAATGCATAATTGTCATTACATTTACTATCACATTTTCATATTTATTCCTATAATTATGCACTATTACTAATGTTTTGTTATTTAATGTGTGCAGGCCTTGAGTATTTATTTAAATAAAGAATGAAAGCCTAAATGAAGCCCAAAAGCCCATGTCCAAGCCCATGTCCAAGCCCAAGTACAAAAGTGCAATTACCAAATGTCAAAGTTGCAATTACAAAGTGCAAATGTTGCAAATACTAAAAAGAGGGAAGGGATAGACTTCTATTCAACCCTAAATACTTGCAGGATGAGGATAAATATAAAAGAAGGAGAGTGCAAAGATAAAATTCGTTTTGAAGAGATTTGGATTTAGGGTAACTTGCTTCCCAAGTTATCCCGAATTTTTAAATTAAAGAGTCGAGATGCCAGATCTAAACAGATAGGCCCAGATGGACGGACAAGAGGAGGCCACGCGCGAAAGCGCGTGGCCAGGGATAAGACTATGGTCGCGGAAACGCGGCTAAAGCCGCGTTTCCGCGGCAGTATGAATGAGGCTGAATACCAGATTTTGTGGCTGAGTTTTACCGGGACTCTACTTCCTCCAGCGCCTATAAATACCCCTGCAGAGCAACAGAGAGGCGATCCAGAGACGGGAAATTAGGGTTTCTTTAGTTTTCTCTTTAAATTTCTGTAATTGTAATTTTGCTTTGAGCATATTGTGGAGAAGAAGGAGCATTGTATTTGAAAGAGATTTCGAATAAAGGTTACCTTTTTGCCATCTCAATTCTTGTCTTTTAATTTCGTTTTTCTCTGCGATCTTTCTCTTTGTTTTGTTTTTCTTTCTTTCGCAATTCTTCATATTAAACAAAATACAAAAAAATTGAAAATATAAAAAAAGAAGATGATTAACTAATTCTTAAGTGTGGTTTGCTGATTTCTTAAACAACCCTAGAGCAGTTTAGGAATTGAATGGATTGATAACAATTTTTAGAAACCCTAGGTTTAAGACAGATCACTTGAAGATTAAATTGATGACTAGTTTTTCTAATCTAGGTTACAGCTCTAAACCATTCTTCACAACTTCATGCTTAAGTACTTTGACACATAACCTTAAGGTAAAGCTTTTCTTATGCTGTACTTAGAAGTTAGGATGAACACTTGTTGGATGTTTAGGAGTGCAACTAGTAAGATTCTAAGATCATTTTCTCTTGCTTGAATCTTCTATAATAAACCTAGGATAGATTTCATGTATCTCAAGATGATATTCAATATCCAAAATTTGTACTACGGGTTGTGGTAGAAGATTAGTAAAACCGCATCTCTCCAATCATATATTTCAAATCTAATCTCTCTTTTATCTTATTTTAAGGATACAGAGAAATCGTCCGAAAAGCTTGCATCGCATCCTTCCCTGTGGATCGACCCGCTTTGGCCCTTGCTGCAGCGGATAGCATTGAGACTAAGAATTCTAACTCTTAATCTTTTTCTTTGCATTCTCAGTTTTTCAATCAAAATTTTGGCGCCGTTGCCGGGGAAGGAACGGTACGATTTTCTCAAAACTAACTCGTTTATTCTTTCTGTTTGCAGGTTCAGAGAACAGGAAAACTAACAGCAGCAAAGACATATAGCAACTCTATGCCTCTGTCCTCAAAGGCAGAGCAACAGGGCCTACTACAGAGCCGCAGCTCCGGCAAAAGCCGCGTTTCCGCGGCCTGAGTAGTTCACTACTCACCCTGTTTTCTGCAGGTTGCTGCAAATTGCAAATCTGATTTACTGCTCTGCTACAATTTTCTCTGTGATAAACCTGCATACTGCTAATTAATTAACAGTAACTCATTTGTTGAAAAATAAAAAAAATTAGACTCTTGCATCTTAGGCACGTGTCTATTTATTTTTTTTTAATTCTGTTGAAGAGTGCTGGCGACAAGGTACGTTTGCATTGCATATAGATTAGGAAACACTCTTGGCTAATTTACTGCTTTTTGAGTGATTACTTATCTACTGCTTTACACGTACACAAAAAAATTCTAAGGGCAAAACCCATTAACAAGATAAGGTGGGGATTTCATCACCCTTCCTTGGCCCACAAATCATCTCCGTCACACTCACCACCCTAACCTTAAGTAAAAATTGACTAGACGTTGGCCCTAGGTTAACTCGGACTCACTAGGAGATTGGCTGAAGGAGGAAATTGTTTGAAATTAACTCTTGCCAAATCGGTGTCTAGGCAGGGGATTGAGGGCCAAAAGCCCGAAGATCGGTGGTTATTTAATTAAGGAACGTCTTTGACGGAAAACCTCCCACCGGTCTTGCCACCTACCTGGCCGATTAACTTGTGGTTAAGGTCGGCAATATACCTCCTAAGGACAGTCTAAAGTTAGGAGTCGTCTAGGTCAAGGCTTACCCTAGAATAGGAATTTTGATTGTTTTTTTTTTTTTTTTGATTGATTGGGTGAACTTGTTTGCTAATTGTGCATGTCCGCTTGGTCGAGAGACCCACTTACATCCAGACTAACTAGAACTAGTTCACCACCCGAGCAAAAGCCCGACTCACACATGGCACAATCACTGTCACTCCAAGATAGGTTCTATCCTATTAGGACCTCTCTTCCTTCTTGCATCAAGTTAACCGATGAAGGTGTTGACCAATTTGAGCTCAAGCCACAATACATCAACACTCTTCCCAAATTTCATGGACTTGAATCCGAGGACGCATACTTCTTCATAAGGGAATTTGAAGAAGTATGTCTCATGATGAAGATACCCAAGCTAGGAGAAGATGCCATCAAACTACGGTTTGTCCCATTTGCTTTGAAAGACCTAGCAAAGAAATGGCTCTACAGTCTAGAGGCCGGTTCAATATCTTCATGGGATAATTTCGTTAAGGCCTTCTTAAAGAAATTTTATCCCGTCCACAAGACTGCACTGATTAGGAAGAGCATCTTACAGTTTAAGCAAACAGCCAATGAACCTTTTTGGAAATATTTCGAACGTTTTAAGGACCTCCTTGCCCAATGCCCTCACCATGGGATAGAGAAATGGCGACTTTGCCAAGTTCTATATGATGGATTAGAATATCAAACTAAAACGCTATTAGAATCCATGTGCCAAGGAGGATTTCTAAAAAAGAACGAAAATGAAGGATGGTTATTATATGAAGAATTAGCTGATAATACCATCCAATGGGAACCAACTCCGGAAAAATTTAGGACTAATGACCCTACTTCTTCTAAAGGAGGTGTCCATTCCATTGAGGCCAACATAGCTACCGATGCTAAGTTAGCTGCTGTGATGCGAAGACTAGAGGCTCTTGAAACTAAAAAACCAGTCTCTGTGAACCAAGTCAGCCCAACACCTTCGGCGGGCTGTACTTATTGTCAAGACATGAACCATGTGTTCGAGGAATGTCCCGTCTTTATCGCGCATCAAACCTTGCCCGAGCATATGAGTGCGGCCTTCACAAGGCCCTCCAACAATCCATATTCGTCCACCTACAATCCCGGTTGGAGAAATCATCCCAATTTTTCATGGGGCCCAAGCAACAATGATCAAACTAGGCCCAAATTCTCCAACAATTTCAAAATCCGCCCTATCAACAAAATTTCCCTAGTCAAAATCCTCCACCCTCTTTCCAATATTCACAAATGGAAACAAGGCTCTCCAACATGGAAAGAAAGGTGGACACTCTAGTTAAAAGCCATGACACGCTGGCTCAAGTCTTGACCAGGATAGAAATCCAACTGAATCAACAAGAAAGACAAAGGGGAACTCTACCAAGTCAACCATTGCCAAACCCTAGGAATCCTAGGCAAGCCAATGAGGCTCAAGACCAAAACCACTGTAACTTGGTTCATACACTAAGATCAGGAAAACAAGTTGATAATCACGTATCCATGCCACCGGGCCCATCCCAGTTGTCCATTCCATCTAGTTCCACTCCATATCCACAAAGCTCCAATGAAACTAAAGTTGAGAAATCAGCAGGACAGGTGCACCAGCCTATAGCCCCATTTTCGAATAGGCTTAGGAGTAATAATAATGCACATATGGAGAAACTACTCGAGGTATTCAATCAGGTTAGGCTCAATATACCACTTCTTGATGCAATCCAACAGGTCCCTAGTTATGCCAAATTCCTTAAGGACATGTGCACCAAGAAATGAAAGACAAATGTGCCTAAGAAGGTTTTTCTAGCCACTAACATTAGTGAGCTATTGTCCAACCAGATCCCAGTCAAGTACAAGGACCCTGGTTGCCCCACCATTTCTTGCACAATAGGCCGAGCTGAAATCAATCGAGCACTCCTCGATTTAGGAGCTAGCATTAATTTGCTTCCTTTCTCCGTATATCAACAACTTGGATTAGGAGAACTCAACCCAACCCAAGTTACAATCCAGTTGGCTGACCGCTCAATCAAGGTTCCTAAGGGAGAGATCAATGATGTCCTCATACGAGTGGGAGAATTTATTTACCCAGTCGATTTCATTATTTTAGAGACACAACCTGTGTCTAATCCTAGGTCCCAAACTCCCGTCATCTTAGGACGCTCGTTCCTAGCAACCGCTAATGCAATCATAAATTGTAGAAACGGATCAATGAGATTGACTTTTGGGGATATGACCATGGAAGTCAATGTTTTCAACTTAGGTAAGCATCCCTACGACATGACCGACCAACCCTTTGAGGTTAACTTCATTGAAAACATGACGAGTGAGCACAATGAGGAGATCACACTAGAGTCAGAGGAAGAGTTAGAATCAAGTGATCTCAACCTTGATGAGATTGAATGGGCAGCAAATCCAAGTTCTATAGAGATGGAAGAGTCAAGCTTAACACCTCCACCCATCGAGCCACCTCCTTCATTGGAGTTAAAGGCCTTGCCTAAACATCTTAAGTACGCCTACCTAGGTGAACAAGAGACGTTACCGGTCATAGTTGCATCCAATTTGACTAATAGGCAAGAGGAAGACCTACTGGCAACCCTTAGGAGACATAGGGAAGCCATTGGTTGGACTATGGCAGATATCAAGGGAATGAGCCCTATGATAGTCCAGCATCGAATCCATATAGAGGAAGGGGTTAAACCGAAGAGGGATCCACAGCGTAGGCTAAACCCACTCATGCAAGAGACTGTACAAGCTGAAATAGTGAAACTGTTAGATAATGGGATCATTTATCCCATTTTCGATAGCGAATAGGTTAGCCCAATGCGTGTGGTCCCTAAGAAGTCCAGCTTTACTGTGGTAGAAAACGACAAGCATGAGTTAGTGCAAACACGATTGCCTACCAAGGTTCGAGTATGCATAGACTATCGCAAGTTGAACGCCGCCACTAGGAAAGATCATTTTCCTCTCCCATTTATCGACCAAATGTTGGAACGATTAGCCGGTCATGAGTATTACTATTTCTTGGACGGTTATTCAGGGTATAACCAAATCCCAATAGCCCCAGAGGACCAAGAAAAGACAACGTTCACGTGCCCATTTGGGACATTTGCCTATCGTCGAATGCCTTTCGGCCTATGTAATGCCCCCGCCACATTCTAACGTTGTATGTTAAGTCTTTTTTCTGATATGGTCGAGCGCTTCTTAGAGATTTTCATGGACGACTTCTCCGTCTATGGAAATTCATTTGACCAATGTCTCCATCACTTGGAGCTAGTGCTGAATAGATGCACCGAAAAGAACTTGACCCTCAATTGGGAAAAGTGCCACTTCATGGTGCAGCATGGGATTGTCCTAGGTCATGAGATATCTAGGGAAGGGATCAAAGTAGACAAGGCTAAGGTGGAGATCATAGCCAAACTTTCAATTCCACGATGCGTGAAGGACATTCGGTCTTTCTTAGGACACGCTGGGTTTTACCGTAGGTTCATTAAGGATTTTAGCAACATTGCTAGACCCCTTACAAACCTTCTAGCTAAAGACGTGCCCTTCATCTTTGACGATAGGTGTAATAGTGCGTGGGAGAAGTTGAAAGTGGAACTTATCTCTGCACCTATCATCTCACCTCCGGACTGGTCCAAACCTTTTGAGATCATGTGCGATGCCTCAGATTTTGCGATAGGCGCTGTCTTAGGACAGTGTAAGGATAACAAGCAGCACGTGATCTATTATTCGAGTAGGACACTCAATGACGCCCAAATGAACTATACTACTACCGAGAAGGAATTCTTGGCAGTAGTGTTCGCTTTGGAGAAATTCCGCCCATACCTACTTGGGACCAAGACCACGATTTTCACCGACCATTCTGCACTTCGATACCTAATGCTAAAAAAAGATGCGAAGGCCTGACTCATTCGTTGGATCCTTCTCCTTCAAGAATTTGATCTCGAAATTCGAGATAAAAAAGGTGTTGAAAATGTTGTCGCAGACCATCTCTCTCGTGTGCCAAACGCACCTTCCGACGAACTGCTCATCAATGACAATTTTCCTGATGAACAACTTCTAGCCATCTCTAAGGAACCATGGTTTGCCGACATAGTAAATTACTTAGTCACAAACCAAACACCACCTAATTGGTCAAAACAGGATAGATACCAATTATTGTCTCAAGTCCGGTATTACATATGGGAAGATCCATACCTTTTCAAATATTGTAGCGACCAAATTATTAGGAGATGTGTCCCCGATGAGTAAACTAGAAGCGTTCTAGCCTTTTGTCATGAATTTGCTTGCGGTGGACACTTTGGTCCCCGCAAAACTGCCGAAAAGATCCTATAAAGTGGCTTTTATTGGCCAACTTTGTTTAAAGACGCATTCGAATTTTGCAAAACGTGCACAAGAAGTCAAATGATAGGAAGAATTTCCAAACGAAATATGATGCCCCTAAATCTAATTCTAGAAGTAGAACTTTTCGATGTCTGGGGCATTGATTTTATGGGACCCTTCCCTAACTCGTTTGGGCACCAATACATCTTGTTGGCCGTAGATTACGTATCGAAATGGGTTAAAGCCGTCCCTTGCAAGACAAATGACAACAAAGTTGTTGTCAAATTCTTGAAAGAAAACATCTTCTCGCGCTTTGGAACCCCTCGTGCCATAATTAGTGACAATGGTACACATTTTTGCAATAAAACTTTTGAAGCTCTTATGCGAAAATATGCCATAACTCACAAGTTATCTACGCCCTACCATCCTCAAACCAGTGGACAGGTAGAAGTTTCCAATAGGCAAGTCAAGCTTATCTTGTAGAAAACTGTGAATCAGAATAGGAAGGACTGGTCCACCAAATTGGTGGATGCCCTATGGGCATATAGGATTGCCTTTAAGACGATTCTAGGAATGTCTCCCTACAGACTAGTCTTTGGAAAGGCTTGCCACCTTCCTGTTGAGTTAGAGCACCGGGCCTTATGGGCAATTAAGCAGCTGAATTTCGATCTAGATAAGGCCGGTGAGCTTCGGAAATTGCAAATTTCTGAACTAGAGGAATTGAGGAACGAAGCATATGACAATGCGAAAATTGCGAAGGATAGGGTTAAGGTTTTTCATGATAAGTTCATCACGAGAAAAACTTTTGTCCAAGGACAAAAAGTGTTACTCTATAACTCTAGACTTCATCTCTTTCCCGGCAAGCTAAAATCAAGATGGACAGGGCCCTTCATTGTTAAGACTGTGTTTCCACACGGAGCCATAGAGATTTACGACCCAAAAATGGCAGCACATTCAAGGTAAATGGTTAATGTCTTAAAATCTTTTTGGAATCAGTTCCGGAAGTAAAAGCAGTCATGGGTCTTTTTGACCCAATGTATCGGTAACTCTATCTCTCTGCCAATTCATGCATCCATGCATTTCATTCATACATTGGGGACAATGCATGAGACAAGTGTGGGGGAAGGGTATGTAAAGTAAAAAAAAATTAAAAATTAAAAAAATTATATATATATAAAAAAAATTATATATATATGTAAAGTAAAAAAATTAAAAATTAAAAAAATTATATATATATATAAATTTTTTCTTTTTCTCTTTATTTGTTCTAATCTAAAAAAAAAATTTATAAAAAGGACAATATTTTGACTTATCTTTTGAAAGAAATCTAAGTTAGTCTTAAGAATTAGGAAAATCATGATTAGGATTTCTAAAAACTTGGTCAAAATAAATAAATTGTTGAATTTTTAGGTATAGGAGGAGAAATTGAATAAGTAATTAGTCTTGATTTTTACCTTAATGAAATGTTCATACCTAATGCATATCTAGGATTCTAAGACAAAGACTCGTGTGCCTCGTAAAAAAATAAATAAATAAAAAAAAGGGTTCACTAATTAAGCTGGATACATGTGCCTCAAGAAGCATAAGTATTCACGCCTAAAGGTGATTTTACAAAATAAAGTCTTTGGTTTTGTGGCCTAGTTCACTCGAATTTGAGTCCGTGGGGTGTTTTCTCACCTGGTGCCCTAAAACCAATCAGTTTGGGAGTCACCGACTTTAAGTTCGCTACATGGGTGGATTAGAAAGCCTAAGAAAACTAAAAATATTATATATGTATTAACACATTTAATAGTCAATTAGTTAGGTATGAGGACCTCAAGAAGCCTTGATACTTACACGAAAGAAAATTAGATGAGTTATACATATTTAAAAAAATAATAAATAATCATAATAATAATAAAGAGGCATGAGAGTCCAAGTTAAGGAATTCCTAGATTCACAAGGATGCATATGACTTTTGGTAACGAAAAAGACTATACAAAAATTCAATTTTGATCCTTACCTAAAATGGATAACAATTTACTTTATAAAGACTAAGTTTAAGAATGAATAAAAATGATAATCCTAAAACTTATAGACTACTTAGTCTCTTCAAATATATTTCAAATATTTTCCTTTTTATGGATTTTGTGGGTGTAATCCGCTGAAAACCCTCACGAGACAACACTCGTCCTCTAGGGTAACCTAGGGGTTTAACGGCTTGTTGCACGTGCTAAGTGCAACCGTGATTCCTACAAAGTGAGTTTGCTAGATTAGTTTTTCTTTTGTTTTTGATTTTTACTCGAGGACGAGCAAAAAGATAAGTGTGGGGGTGTGATAGGTAGTAAAAAATGCATAATTGTCATTACATTTACTATCACATTTTCATATTTATTCCTATAATTATGCACTATTACTAATGTTTTGTTATTTAATGTGTGCAGGCCTTGAGTATTTATTTAAATAAAGAATAAAAGCCTAAATGAAGCCCAAAAGCCCATGTCCAAGCCCATGTCCAAGCCCAAGTACAAAAGTGCAATTACCAAATGTCAAAGTTGCAATTACAAAGTGCAAATGTTGCAAATAATAAAAAGAGGGAAGGGATAGACTTCTATTCAACCATAAATACTTGCAGGATGAGGATAAATATAAAAGAAGGAGAGTGCAAAGATAAAATTCGTTTTGGAAGAGATTTGGATTTAGGGTAACTTGCTTCCCAAGTTATCCCGAATTTTCAAATTAAAGAGTCGAGATGCCAGATCTAAACGGATAGGCCCAGATGGACGGACAAGAGGAGGCCACGCCGAAAGCGCGTGGCCAGGGATAAGACTATGGCCGCGGAAACGCGGCCAAAGCCGCGTTTCCACGACAGTATGAATGAGGCTGAATACCAGATTTCGTGGCTGAGTTTTACCGGGACTCTACTTCCTCCAGCGCCTATAAATACCCCTGCAGAGCAACAGAGAGGGCGATCCAGAGACGGGAAATTAGGGTTTCTTTAGTTTTCTCTTTAAATTTCTGTAATTGTAATTTCGCTTTGAGCATATTGTGGAGAAGAAGGAGCATTGTATTTGGAAGAGATTTCGAATAAAGGTTACCTTTTTGCCATCTCAATTCTTGTCTTTTAATTTCGTTTTTCTCTGCGATCTTTCTCTTTGTTTTGTTTTTCTTTCTTTCGCAATTCTTCATATTAAACAAAATACAAAAAAATTGAAAATATAAAAAAAGAAGATGATTAACTAATTCTTAAGTGTGGTTTGCTGATTTCTTAAACAACCCTAGAGCAGTTTAGGAATTGAATGGATTGATAACAATTTTTAGAAACCCTAGGTTTAAGACAGATCACTTGAAGATTAAATTGATGACTTGTTTTTCTAATCTAGGTTACAGCTCTAAACAATTCTTCACAACTTCATGCTTAAGTACTTTGACAGCATAACCTTAAGGTAAAGCTTTTCTTATGCTGTACTTAGAAGTTAGGATGAACACTTGTTGGATTTTTAGGAGTGCAACTAGTAAGATTCTAAGATCATTTTCTCTTGCTTGAATCTTCTATAATAAACCTAGGATAGATTTCATGTATCTCAAGATGATATTCAATATCCAAAACTTGCACTACGGGTTGTGGTAGAAGATCAGTAAAATCACATCTCTCCAATCATATATTTCAAATCTAATCTCTTTTGTCTTATTTTAAGGATACAGGGAAATCGTCCGAAAAGCTTGCATCGCATCCTTCCCTGTGGATCGACCCGCTTTGGCCCTTGCTGCAGCAGATAGCATTGAGACTGAGAATTCTAACTCTTAATCTTTTTCTTTGCATTCTCAGTTTTTCAATCAGATATCTTATGATGGTTTCTCATTGTGATTCCGCCTTTGCAGTGTGAAACACGTTGACCTCTCCCGCGCTCCTAAAGACAAATCATGTGGAGATGGATCTAGTGAGGATGAATCCGAACAACATTGCTATATGGTCCAAGGGAATGACTCCCTTGAGGTAAATTCAGAAACTCACCAAGATGATTGTGCTAGTTTTTCCGGCGATGATTTAGTTGATGCAGATGCTTTAAATGAAGAACTTTCTATTGTTTGTGAAAATTATTAGAAAAATATAAAGCTCTGAAAAAGAAAAGTTTTGGACTTAACAAAGAAAATGAAAATTTGTCTTCTAGACTTGATTTTGTTTTGCAAGAGAGGGATGAAATTTCAAGTGAACGTGATTCACTTAAATCCCAACTTGACCTTGCCCTAAAAGAAAATAAAATTTTGAAATATAGAAATGATTGTGACATTATTTTGAAGAAGAATGAAACTTTGACTTCAAAACTTAATTTTGTGTTAAAAGAAAATGATTCCTTGAAAAACAAAATTATTTCTATTTCAAAAGAATTGGATTTGGTTTCTAAGAAAAATATTTCTTTGAAAAATGATATTGATACACATGTTTGCCATGCTAGTATAGCTTCACCTCCTATTACATGCTCCACCTCTTCTACTATTATTGAAAATGATATAAATATTTTAAAGAAGAGTGTTGATTGTTCGGGCTCCACTTTGAGCCAATGTGCCATGAACCACACACGGTTGGAATCCATGTTTCGCAAGAAATAAGTTCTAAATATGCATGCACACAAACCACGACATACACATGCTCCTCACGTACACACTCATAACACTTTATAGCTCATGTGTACACTTGTACACATTATGGATGTAAGGGCCACCTTGCTAATTTGTTATGATAGAGTACATGATGAAATTTTAGCAAATAAGTCTGTTTAGGCTAGGAAAGGAGTTAACCCCCATGGACCCAAAAGAGTATGGGTACCAAAAATCACTCCTATTTTTAATGTAGGTGTGGGCTCTCACTTGACGTGAGAGTGATGGTACCTTGAGGTGGATGTGTTCCGAGCTTAATGGTGACTATTTTGGATGCATCACTTTCAAGGGGAGTTTGGTGGGAGACCACCTTGGTTTGGAGACATAGAGATGTACCCTCTTTGTTTTGGTAACGATTTCTAACTCCCATTTATATTTACATGCTTTTCATGTTATTGATTTTTAGCATGTTTTGATGTTTCTTGATTATTATGTTAAATGTCATGATAATTAGATTAGTGATATACATAATTAGTATTTGAGATACACCCATGTTTATATGGACTACTACTTTTGTGTTCTCACTTTAGTTTAACTATTGTGTAAGTCCTAGTTCTAATACATGTGCATTTACATAATGATCTTATTGATTTATATTTGTTTTATGCTTCATGATTTGATTACATGTTTAAGATGTAGTTTTCACTAAAACTTGTGTCAATACTTGTACAACTAGTGAGCCACAAATTGATTATTATATGTTTGTGCTAAATTGCTCATTTGACCCATTAGATGTACTAGTATAGCCTAGTTTTGATGATTCATGCATTTTGACTTGTATTCCCTATTTTTGGACATGTTTTTCATAATGATATGTTTTAGCTTCATGTATATGTTAATTTTGCCAAAACTATTGGGATATACATGTATACCCTTGAGTCATTTGTCTTTCATGCAATATTCTTTTATGGACTCAATTGTGTTTGATTACGTATGTATACCTCTAGTTTAGACTAAACATACATATGCCTTGAAGTTAGTATCGTTTTGATAAAAATTAAATTTTCATATTTTTCATGTTTCTAAAGGAATTTCATATTGAGCTTAATTGTCTTATTCCATAATTTTATTAATTACATGACTTTGTATATTCACATTATTTGATTTTTACTCATGATTTGTTTTCATGAGACTATATGAGCTTTATTGCTATTTGAGTGTTGATGATTGTGTGATTTTCATATTTTCATGGATATGTTATTGTTTTATTCCTTGCTTGAAGGATTTCGTATTAGTTTTCAAGTTTTTCATAAAACTTGTTCGTATTCTTCATTTTGATAGAGTTTTCAAATATACTAAACCTATTTTCAAACTTATTTTTGAAAACCCCTACCCATCTAAGGGTGGTTAGATGGGCGACCATGCCTTGTGAGCTTAATTGAAAATCTTTTTAAACAAGTTCATGATAGGGTGGAAGGTATGAGTTATACACTTGATTCTCATTGAGTTTTCAATTGGTATCACATTTTATATTTATTTTATATACTCATATTTGTTTCTATATATGTATGCTTCATCTTCAAACAATATCAATTTAGATTGGTATTTACATTTTCATACATATATATGAGTTTTAATTGTGCTTACTATATCTTTATATCTTTGAGCACAAACTTTGCTATGTTAAGCTTGAATTAGTCCTTAATGACGATTATTTTTCGATTGGTATATTATACATGCTCATGCATCATTTTCATTAGTATTTCATAAAGGGGAGAAAATTCATGTTTTACCTTTCAATCGGTTTTGTTTACATTTGGTATCTTACTCCCACTCTTTATGTTGAAAAATGATATCTTAGTTTTCATTTAGTTTCCTACGCTCCTAATGTAAAATATTTTCAATTGGTACTAATTTTTACAATTGGTATCAAGATTTCCTATATGTTTATATCTTTCAGTTGATATCAAAATTTTTGTTGGTATCTTCAAAATATTTTGTTTATTTTCAATTAGTATCATAAATTGGTATCATGATGTTTCGATGTATACTTTCATACTAAATTGATATATTTTTCAATTGGTATCATAATATTTTGATTTGTATTGCTTATATGCAAGGGAAGCTTAACATCTTCTCTATATATAGATTCATGTTGAGTGTATGTCATATTGAAGTAATTGACCTTTCTTTGGTATGTAATACACGTGTGTAGTTGGAGCTTCACATCTCCTTTTATACATTGCATATTATGCTTTATGTGGTTAGGGTTTAGACATCTCTTTTCATATAAATGCATGTATGTAGGGAGAGTTAACTTCACGTCTCTCCTCTTCATGAATGTATGTAGTATATATACCTTTATTATTTGATTTATGCAAAAAGGGAGAAAAATATTATTTAAGCCCTTTATTGTTTGTACCCCTTTGTTGATGAATTGACAAAAGGGGGAGAGATATTTTGGAGTTTGATATATGCATGTTTATTTATATGCATATTTATCCATGTTTGTTTATATGCATGTTTGTTTAAATTTGTTATCTTTTACCATTGGTATAAAAAGCATCTTTTGTTGGTATTGGTATCAAAGAGCATGTTTGTTATTTTGTTGGTATCAAGAGCTTTTGTTGGTATTAAGAGCAACATTTTTTTAAGAACATGTTTATTTTAAAATTGATATCAAGAGCATGTTTATTTCATTGGTATCAAATATCGTATTTATGCATATCTATATTGAGCATTCATTGAATATCTTTATTGTTTATTACTATGCATGAGTTAAGGGAGAGCTTCTATGAAGCTTAACTTTAATCCATGCATATATAATTCCATGAGTTTTATCATCATCAAAAAGGGGGAGATTGTTGGCCCTGAGGCCCTTCACTCTAGTTTTGGTGATGATTAACTCATGTAGTTATAGTTTACTAATAATCTTGTGATATTTAGTTTTAGATATTTGTTCAAGATATTAATAGGTGATTAGCTTCAACAAAGGTATTTTAGAGCTTTCACATGGTGATTCAAGAGCTCGCGCGTTAAGATCGCACATTGCACTCGGTTGGAGTCAAGCTCGGTGGATCGCTTTTGGATCGAGTCGGCTTGGAGACAAGAAGACATCAGTTTGTTTAGTTTAAGATTTATGTTTAGATCTCATTGTAAAGATTAGATAGTGTGATATGTGTTTTCCATTATGTTTGCAAAGGGGGAAAACTTATAATAAAGGGTTGAGGAGCTAAATTACAAGTATTCTTAAAAGATTACAAGTAGATCCCCTCAGAGATTCTAGAGAAGTGTGCCGATAGGAGTCTGGTTAGCGCGCGACCACTTTGTCCCTTTGACGATGCGAGCGATGAGATTCCCTTCTCGCCTGGTTCCGGGAATCAGAGAATAGAAGTTGGTAGAACCCTCTTGATGCTTCTCAAAACCGCCTTCAATTAGGAATTCCTTCTCGCCTGGTTCCGGAGATTCCTTAGGAAGAAGGACGATGTTAGGTTATCAACACCCTAGATAGAGAAAGCAATTCTCTAAAAGGTCTCTGAATTCGAGAGCGCACGGTACGTATGAAGAAGCCTCTGCTTGTGGAGTCCTCTTTTCGTCTTCGATCGATCGATCTCCCCTCCTTGTACCCCTGGCGGGCTATTTATAGGGAGAGCAAGGGTATAATCGTCCCTTGAAGATATAGAAACAGATTGAATCGAATCTGTTTAAATCTGGAAAGTAGCCTTGCTGCGAGGCTAGGATCAGCTTCTGCGAAGCTAGAAATGGCAGGTCGGTGGACCTTCTCGATCTGTTTTGATCCTTTCCATATCGTTGGAGGATTTTTCCTTGATCTTCTTACTCGTTTTAGGAGAGTTAAGAGATTGTGGCAATCAACTGCCAAATTTGATCTTTGATTGGATTTGATCTGATTGGATCCGATCTCATCCGGAGATTTGATAGGTCAAAGGTTGACCGTAGAAGATTCATAGCAGCGCTGCCCGCATTGAGCTCGTAGCGGGGTTAGAGGCAGCTTTTGGCGAAGTCTGAAAGAAACCTTTGGCGGAGCTGGAAGTCCTCTGTGGCGAAGTTTGCGAGTTAGCTTCTTGGCGAGGCTTTGGATGGCTTCGAGGCGAAGTCGAGTGATATTAGCCTCTTAAGCGAGGCTATCCCTTTGGGCTCATGCGATGCTAAGTGTTAGCACCTTAGACCTGCTGAGGTCTGTTTAGAAACAATCCGGGTTCACTGTCTGCTTGCTGGATCAGTGGAGTCCAAGTTGCTTCCTTGTCCCTCGGAGATGGGTAAAAACTGGTCTTCAGCTCATCTGTCACTTGTCTTTTGTAAATGTCAACAAGTTTAAACATTGTTCGGACCAATAAGAATCTTGTCTTTTTTAAGTGTCAACAAGACCCCCTTCAAAGTTTTCGAAAGTCTGCAATGGCTCAGACTTTGAAACACTTTGAACTGCTCTGATCGGTGGTGTGGAGTATGAACGTCGCCATGATGGTTGAGTTCAGTTTCGCTTTGAATCCTGCTTTGGGATGTAGATTCGCCGAGGAATCATGTAGACTCGCATCTGGGTAGCTTCGCAGCTAGATAAGTTCGCTCTGGAACATCTGTCGCTTTTTCGAGGCCAACTGCCGTGGGCCGAATTTCAAGGAAGATTTTCTCCTTCTCTTGCGCTGATTGAGGAAGATATTCTCCGATTTGCACGTTTTCAAGGGAGGATATTCCCTTTCTTCAAGGCGCCATAAGTGCCTTTATGAGGGAGACGTTTCTCCCTTCGCACGGTTCCAAGGGAAAACCGTCCCTGTTCTCAAGGCGCAGTAAATGCCTTAAATGCGCTCGTGTTTCCACGCTTGAGGTGGGAGTGCTCAGGCCATGGGGCCTATAAATAGGACACTTGAGGTCCTCTGAAGAGAAGTGCTTTGCCTCTCTTCTCTTCTCTTGGTTTAAAAGAGATACTCCGATCTCTGAACTAGTGGGAATGCCCACTCTGGTCATTATCCGGCCAAGGACCGATAAGTCTTGATCGTTCAACGACTTCACCGATTTTAGGGAATTCATTTCCCTTAATTTAGCTTTAACAGCTGCTTCAGGGATTAGTTTCCCCTACTCTTCATCTTGCAATTGACTGATCTGCAGAGAAGGATTTTGACATAGCTTCCGCAATCGAAGCTATCATTCTGACTTGATCACAGAAGGATCACTGCACGTTAAGTCCGCTGCCCAGGCAGAACTTGGGACTTGGTCTCTTCAATAGTTGAGCCAGTCTTGCCATATAGGCGGTGCTAAGACTGTATCCCACGGGGTCAGTTTGGTTAGCCATATAGGCGAGGCTTGGACTTGGCGTTTGCTGAGCCAGCCCATCAGCGCTGTGCAGGCGAGGCTTATCCTCTGCTTTACTGAAACTGGATTGCTTCGATCCAAAAGATTTGGCTTAGTTCTTTTGTAGCCTCTCCTGTGCTTAGTTGCTAATCTGTTCTGATTTGCCTTACAGTGGGCTATGTTTGTCAGTCCAGTGACTTGATGGAAGGAACCATAAAATTGCCTTATGCTTCCCCGGTTGAAGCTTTACTTTTAAGCAGGAGGAACAATTCGGGGCGACGGGTGCGTGTCCCAGAGGCTGTTGGCAGCCTTTTATCCGAGGTGATTCGTTCTGAGGTGAGGCTGGCAGCCGCTTTTAACCGGAGGTGATCCGCTTCAAGATAGTGGGCGTCGCCGGTGGGATCGCCGGCATCATTGCCAACTTTCAACTTTGGTGGCCTTTGGGGGCGATCTACTTCGGGAAAGCGGGCATCACATCCGTTAGATCACTGGTATCACTGCCGATTCCCATTATACGTGATCTATCGTGTTGGCGGCGATAGGTTTTTATTGCCAGGCTTCAACAAAAATGGCCTGGCAAGATCTACCATTTTTGTGAGAATAATGACCGTGTCCTTGCGGTACCACTGATTACGGCCTTGTGCAAGAGGAAGGCCTTCTTTGTCCAGTCGGTTTGACTTAGAAGCGGGTAAAACCACTTGTATGCCTTTTGCGTAAATGACCTTGTTAAGCAACCGGTGTGTTGTATGAAACACAACTTTGATGTAATATCAATGTACCCTTCCTTTTAAATCAATGAAAGTTCATCTCTTGTTTCATTGAAAATTTGACGATAGCGGAGCTAAACTGTATGCGGAGTTAAGGACATAGTCCCTTCTTTAAATGAACTTCGCGAAACTGGTATGTCCGCGAACAACGCCTTTTTAAGGGGCTAAGATAAGCCTTTCGGCGAAGTCCCTGAAGGATTGTGCGAACCCCGCATTTTAAGCCAGGGCGAAGTTAACCCTTAGTGGAATCGAAGCAGCACTTCTTGGGAAGGCGCTTCGGGTGGCGTTTCGAATTAATTCGAAACGACGGCGTACGCCCTTTTCGAGGCCACATTTCAGGTGCTGATTGGCCTATAAAAGCCCGATCGGGCTGAGCAGGAAAAGATCTCCTTTTTCAGAGAAATTTCTTGACTTTCCCTCTTCCTCTTCCTTCTTCGTTTAGAGAACTCTTGAGAACTCTTGCAGCTTCTTCAATGGCACCCAAAAGACGAGCGGGGAAAGAAGTGGCGACTTCTGCAACGGAGGGTCCTCCTCCTCCTGCGGTCATCGAGTGACCAATCGCCGGTAAGAGACTTTCTCTCCTAATTAGAGACTGCGGTCTTTTTCTTTTAAACCAGTATTTGGCTTATCAGGACGACGGAATATGGTCTGTTCTCGTTAGGGAACTCGTTTCCCTGATTTTCCCTATCTTCCTTGTACAGGGAATTAAGAACTGAATAGTTCTTCTTTAGGCTTCCGTACGAAGCCATTACTTGGGCTATCTTCGTCCTGTTTGAGGAACAGGACTCGGGTCTGTCCCTTCAGTCATGGCCACGAAGGATGACTCTTGACCATAGTACCCTCTTGGTGACGTCAGCCCTTAGGGCTATACCGCTTCCTGCTTAAGGAAAGTTGGTACTTAGACGTTTTCTGCAAAATGTAGATTTGTCTGTGAGATCAAGCTTTGTCGAGGCTGTCGCCTTATTGGCCTTGTTCACGGGGCGAGACTATGCCTTGGTGAATCTTATATTTCCATGTCTGCTTGATTGTTGAACTAATCATAGTCCTCTTCCCTTTTCTTTCTTGCAGTGCCTTACACCCCTGGTCCCTTGAATAGTCTGTTTGGGATGACCAGCAGAGCGGATGGCAGTATCAGCCTTCAATTCTATGGCCAGGCTTCTCTCTTTAGTGAGCGGAGTTCCGTCGTCCGGGACACGCTTATCCATGGTGGTGATCCGCTTACCATTAGGAGTATTCTAACCACCGCTCCTCTCGAAGACATCGACCGTCGGACTTATAAAAAGCCCAATTTCATGTTTGGAGATGCCGTGTCTGATCCTGATCGCCAATTGCAGGCAGGCGAGGGACAGTGGATCTTCGAGTTGGATGGCGAGAAGTTTTATCTTCCGCCTAACAAGAGGCACTTTCCTTTGTCTTCTTTTGAGTGTGTAACTCAGGCTCGGAAGATGGCATGGGGCGTGAGCCGCAGTGTCGAGTCCGTCCACGTCGGGAGATTGAAATCTCAGTCTCCTGGTTTTTCAAGGGCGGGCCCTCCTCACAACATAATAGGCCTATATCCTGGAAACGTGTCGCGGGAGCTTCCGGTAGGAGAGAATCCGGCTGTGGCGCAGACCTTTGGCACCCAATTCTGTGCAATCGACGGGAATTATCCCGCCACTGACTTCCGGACTCCTGGTTGGGTTCATCCCCCAAAGACATGGTGGGCAGACTTGACCAACTATATCCTCGCTCACTTCGAGGAGGACTTGGAGAAGTTGAACCTCCATGAGGCCGTAAGGGCGACCTGCTACGGCATTGATATGAAAGTGGTGTGCTTCTACGCCATCCTTGAGTTATATTGCCCAGCTTCGGGGACCTTCTTCACCCCAGTTGGCGAGTTGGGCATGACCTTGCACGAGATGAGGGAAATCTCTGCCCTGCCTTTCGGGTCTCTCCCGTATGAAGAGTACTTTCCATGCGAGACGGAGTTAGCTCTTCTGGAGAAGCAGGAGCCTGCTTTATTTGAGACTTATCGGGAGTTAATGTGCCATTTGCACATTTGTTCCAGCATCCATGGTGGCAGCAAAGGTAGCTCGAAGAGCTTGAAGAACTGGGCGAGTTACCTATTCCCAGATATGAAGAATGCTCCTGAAGCAGCTCATTGTGGAGTCGCAGATGGCGACAATTTTGAACGGATGGAGGTATGCCTCCAAAGGGATATTGTCATGACAGAAGACGATGGTCCCTATAAGAAGGGTGATGTCCTTCGGAGCTTTCACCATCAGGCTCGTCAGCCGATGTCTCGGAAGGCACTGTTGGCCGGTTTCTTAACCGTCTGGTTGAAGAAATGTGTAGTGCCATCCTCCTCGGGTGACATCGTCCACCCGAATGTTCTGCTGCCTGCCGTTCGCTTGGTCCATGGCCACCGTCTGGGTCTCCTCCCAGCCATGGTGTGCTGTATTCAAAGAGGCCTTCGCGCATTAACGGAGGCTTTCTGCAGGCCACCGGCGACGAGGCGTGGGAAGAGTGCCATCCTGCCTTGTGATGGACCTAATCCTAGGGTGGGCCTGCCATACACTTACTTAATGGCGTGGTTTGCCTTGCACTGCCCTTCTTTGATTGAAGCTGGAGAGGACCCTCCGCAAGGTGTTCGAATGGCTCTTCTCCGCCGATTCGAAGGATGTTCCTGGCTGAAGACCTACGTGGCTGAGGCCCGCAAGTTAGTGCGTCGTCATGACGCTTACAACTTATTCCGCTGTTTTCCTCGCATTCGGGCGCAGGGTACGACGAGGAATTCCAAGATGCGGAGTCAGGACGGTCTCCCATGAGTCGGGGGTTTTTGAGTGGCTGGTCAGCATCCGGCCCTCACATTTATTGTATAGAAGCGGGGATGTCTGCTATTTAGAACCCTACATCCCAAGCCGGTTTGCTCGATAGTTCGGGTACGACCAGCTGTATGTGGGCAACCCCAATCTCGATTTAGTCTTCATGGGAAGTCTCATCGATGGGGCCCGTGCCTGGCGATTCTTTACTGCGGGCGGCACTGGGGCGTGGTTGCGCACGCCGTTGAAGGATCCCAACCTTCTGACGACCCTGTGCTTCTGCCAATGGTATGCGGCTTCCAACTCCACACCTCCTGGATTCAATGCCAACCGTTCGGGTGTGAAGTTAATCTCTCATCGACTGAAGCGAAAGGCTTCTGAGAGAAAGGAAGGCAAACAGGTTCGTGTCCCTGGCTTGGAGGAGTTCATCGCTGTAGATGATAGCGAGGCTTCTGATGCAGGGAGTCCTCGCTTCGAGACGGGGATGGGAGCTGATACTCCTGTGGCTGGCTCTGGTGTGGTGGGGACATCTTCCCCACGACGTGCGGGAGAAGTGGAAGAAGAGGATTCTGACGTCCACTTCAAGAGAAAGCGGGCAGGTAGCTCTCGTAGGAAATCATTGGCGAAGAAGCCCTGTCGCCAAGCTCAAAGCTAGCCCTTTGCGGGGCTAAAAAGAGGGGGGTACTTGCCTTTTGTAGATGTCAGCAAGTATCAGGATTGAGACTTGGCTGTCTGCTGGTTCAGAGGTCGCAATGACGTAACCGATTGAGACGCCACCAAGCTTCAAAGAAGGTGATACTTATTTTTTTGTAAATGTCAATAAGTATCGAGACCTGTCTTTTGTAAATGTCAACAGGGCTCGGAATTGAGACTTAGCTGTCTGCTGGTTCAGAGGTCGCAATGACATAACCGGATGAGACGCCACCAAGCTTCAAAAATTGGTGATACTCGTCTTTTGTAAATGTCAACGAGTATCGAGACCTGTCTTTTGTAAATGTCAACAGGGCTTGAAATTGAGACTTAGCTGTCTGCTGGTTCAGAGGTCGCAATGACATAACCGGATGAGATGCCACCAAGCTTCAAAAATTGGCGATACTCGTCTTTTGTAAATGTCAACGAGTATCGAGACCTGTCTTTTGTAAATGTCAACAGGGCTCGGAATTGAGACTTAGCTGTTTGCTGGTTCAGAGGTCACAATGACATAACCGGATGAGACGCCACCAAGCTTCAAAAATTGGTGATACTCGTCTTTTGTAAATGTCAACGAGTATCGAGACCTGTCTTTTGTAAATGTCAACAGGGCTCGGAATTGAGACTTAGCTGTCTGCTGTTCAGAGGTCGCAATGACATAACCGGATGAGACGCCACCAAGTTTCAAAAATTGGTGATACTCGTCTTTTGTAAATGTCAACAAGTATCGAGACCTGTCTTTTGTAAATGTCAACAGGGCTCGGAATTGAGACTTAGCTGTCTGCTGGTTCAGAGGTCGCAATGACATAACCGGATGAGACGCCACCAAGCTCAAAAATTGGTGATACTCGTCTTTTATAAATGTCACGAGTATCGAGACCTGTCTTTTGTAAATGTCAACAGGGCTCGGAATTAAGACTTAGCTGTCTGCTGGTTCAGAGGTCGCAATGACATAACCGGATGAGACGCCACCAAGCTTTAAAAATTGGTGATACTCGTCTTTTGTAAATGTCAACGAGTATCGAGACCTGTCTTTTGTAAATGTCAACAGGGCTCGGAATTGAGACTTAGCTGTCTGCTGGTTCAGAGGTCGCAATGACATAACCGGATGAGACGCCACCAAGCTCAAGGTTGGTGATACTTATCTTTTGTAAATGTCAATAAGTATCGAGTTTGTAGTGGAATTTGGGAGAAGTCTCGTTTTCACGGGGAGAAACGAGGGAATCACTGTCATAGGTTTAATGTTAACGTAACAGCGAAATGTATATGTGGTCTTACCATTCTATGGATGAGAATTGGTAAGTGATTTTGGAGGTCTCGTCCTCACGGGGAGAAACGAGGGAATTGCTGTCATAGGTTTAATGTTAACGTAACAGCGAAGCGTATTTGTGGTCTTACCATTCTATGGATGAGAATTGGTAAGTGATTTTGGAGGTCTCGTTCTCACAGGGAGAAACGAGGGAATCAAATGGGAACAGGTCCCTTAGGATTTTTAGCAAACCCCCAGCTGTCAACGGGTTTGATATGCCTTTACCAACTACCGTTTGAATTGGGCTAGCCATGCTATTCCCCTCAGCATGATGAGTTATCGAGGACTTATGTTGGGCTTACAGGCCAACATTTTCCTCTATCCTTAATTGTTAAGGATATTGGATTATCGGGTTAATGTCTGCATAACCCTGACTCTCCTTTAGGATAACCGGTGCACGGCCAGGTTCCTGTTGGTTTATGGCTGTATGACCTCACTTGGAGGAAGAGAAAGGCTCTCTTTGTGTGTGCTTCGGGCACGGAGATCTTGATCAGAGGTGTAGTGTTAACTTGATCAAGAGAAGGATCCTTGATTAAGGATAATACTTCTTTAAGAACTTGCCATTGATCGGCATCATGAGTAGGTCACCATCTGAAGTCATAAGGCGGTATGCTCCGTTTGAATAGACTGTTTCTATTACAAACGGTCCTTCCCATTTAGGATGAAATTTGCCTTTGGTCTTGTGCGTCATAATCATCGGTCGTCTGACGGCTAAGACCAGGTTTTCTTTTCTGGAAGACTCTCTGTTTGACCTTCTTATTGAAGGCTTTTGAGATTCGAGCTTGATATAGCTCGATATGCTGCTGAGCTTTTAGTTGCTTCTCGTCCAAAGCTTCGAGCTCTTGAAGGCGTAGGCGATCATTGTCCTCTGATGTGGTCTTAGTGGTCAGAGCGACTCGTAATGACGGCATCTGGATTTCCAATGGGAGGACTGCTTCGCACCCATATACCAGGGAAAAAGGCGTATTGCCTGTCGGTGTCCGAACCGTGGTTCGGTAGGCCTAAAGACATTCACCAAGCTTTTCGTCCCAATCTCGCTTATTCGCGGAGATGAATTTCTTGAGCAGCTTGATGATTGTTTTGTTGAATGCTTCCGCCAAGCCATTGGCAGCAGGATTATAGGCAGTTGAAGCCATATTCTGAATTCGGTATTTATCGCAAAACGATAGAATATTTGGCTTATGAATTGGGGACCGTTGTCGTGGATGATCCGCCTAGGGACACCAAATCGATGGATGACATGGTGTTTGATGAAATTAACCACATTAGAGGTTTTGACTTCAACTAGTGGTATAACCTCCGCCCACTTTGAGAAGTAATCGGTTATTGCCAGGATAAACCGGTGTCCTTTTGTCGAAGAGGGGCTGATTGGCCCTACGACGTCTATTCCCCATGCTTCAAATGGCCATGAAGTAACAGTCGGGTGGAGCAGCTCCGAAGGCTGGTGTATGAAGTCCGCATGAATCTGACATGCTTTACACCTTCGTGCATATTGGATGGCGTCGGCTATCATAGTTGGCCAATAATATCCCAGCCTATGCAACCTGTCTTTAAGCTTTGGACCTGGCTGATGAGCTCTGCAAGTGCCATCGTGCGCTTCTTGGAGCGCTTCCTGTGCCTCTGAATTGGAAAGGCAACGGAGGAGGAGACCGTCATATGAACGACGGTAGAGTGTCTTCAGAATCGAATCGTAGTGGAAACAGAGAGACCTTCATCTGACGGACGCCGCTTCTTTAGGATCGTCTGGAAGTAGACTGTGCAAAGCATAGTCAATGAGAGGAAAGCGCCAATCCCTCGGCTCAAGATCCGTAGAGACATTATAGACTTCTCCAATTCTTAGCATGTGCTTGGAGCATACAAGATGTCGAGTTGCGACTGTGAGGTGATACTCGGTGTCGGCTGGCAAGGCTAGCGTCGTCGCTAATGCAGCAAGAGCGTCCGCCTTGGTATTCTGAGATCGAGACACATGCCCGATGTAGAAACCTTCAAATAGTTTAGCCAATTCGATGGATGTATGGTAATAAGGCACCAAGTCCTCATGGCGGACTTCGTATTCGCCTTTAACCTGATTGATGATCAGTTTTGAATCGCCATAGGCTTCAAGGTAGCGTACGCCCATTCCATGAGCGAGTTGAAGACCGATGAGCAGAGCATTATATTCTGCTACATTGTTGGAGCATGATTCTGTCAAAGAAAATGCTCTGGGAAGAACATGGTTCTGCGGGGAGATAAACACAACCCCCACTCCGGCAATAATCTTTCCTTTAGGGCCCATTCGCGATGCTCCATCAAAGAACATCTGCCATACTTTCTCTTCTGAGGTTGCATAAGACTCGAAGACTTCATCAGGGATATCTTCGTGAAGTTTTGAATGCTCCGGAACTGGATGAGCAGCCAAGAATTCTGCAAGGGCTTGGCCTTTAACCGCCTTCTGAGGCGTGAAGATCATGTCGTATTGAGACAATAAAAGTGCCCACTTAGCCAATCTTGAATTCAATGATCCTGGCTTCGTCATAAGAAGACGCAATGGGTTTACTCTAGAGATGACCTGTATGGTCTGGCCGACCAAATAATGTCGTGTCTTCTGAACAGCGAAGACGAGAGCTAGACACTCTTTCTCGATAGGGTTGTAGCGAGATTCTGCTCCTATGAGAGTTCTGCTCAGATAATAAATGGCCTGCTCATGGCCATTGTCGTCCTTTTGAGCGAGGAGGGCACCGAGGGAGTAGTCCAGAGCTTTTACATAAAGCAAGAACGGTTTTCCTGATGTAGGGGCCACCAAGACTGGAGGTTTTGTGAGATACCTCTTGATGTCTTCATAAGCTTCTTGGCAAGCTTGATCCCATACGAAGGAAGCACCCTTTTTCATGAGTCGGGTGAACGGCTTACAGCGGCCTGAGAGATTTGCGATGAATCTCCTGATATAGGCCAGCCTGCCTTGCAAGCCTCTGAGCTCTTTGAGATTCCTCGGTGGATGCATGCTCTGAATGGCTTTGACTTTGTCTGGGTCAAGATGAATCCCTTTTGAGGTGACAATAAACCCAAGGAATTTGCCACTTGACACTCCCAAGAAGGATTTTGTCGGGTTCATTTTCAGTTGATGCGCCCGCATTATGTCGAACATCGTTCTGAGGTCGCGAAGATGTTCATTCTTGTTGCGGCTTTTGACAGCAATGTCGTCGACATAGCATTCCACCGTTTTTTAGAGATGATCGCGGAAGATTGTACTCATTGCCCGCTGATAGGTTGCTCCAGCATTCTTCAGTCCGAAGGGCATTACAGTGTAGCAGTATACCCCCAATGGTGTTCGGAACGAAGTATGCTTATCATCGTCGGGATACATCTTAATCTGGTTGTACCCTGACAAGCCGTCCATGAAAGACATCCTTTCGAACCCGCATGTGTTGTCAATCATGACGTCGGTGATGGGTAGCAGAAATTCATCCTTGGGACAGGCCGTATTGAGATCACGGTAGTCGATGCAGATCCGTATTTTCCCGTTCTTCTTAGGACGTGGACTATATTAGCCACCCAATCTGGATGTTGCTCCTCCCGGATGAAGCCACATGCAATGAGCTTGTGAACTTCGGCTTCAATAGCTTCCATGATGTTCGGGCGAAACTGACGTTGTTACTGATTGACTGGCTTAACGTCGGGTTTGATGTTTAGGCGGTGCATAGCGACCTGCGGATCAAGTCCAGGCATGTCTTCGTAGCTCCACGCGAAGACGTCTATATACTCTTTTACGAGTATTATCAATTCCTCCTTCTCTGTAAGTGATAGGCTTTCACTTATAAAGATGGGCTTAGGGTGGTCTTGATTACCAAAGTTGACCTGCATCACCTTGTCTTCAGTAGGTAGTTCGCGCGATTCGAATCGCTTTTCCTATTGAAGGTCTAATTGCTGGGCCCATTGCTCCTCGTCAGTGGCTTCTGCGGGCTCCAATTGACTGCCTGAGGTCATATTAGCAGTGAGGTTTTCGAACATTCCTCCTATACTGACATCTGAATCCCACTCGGAGGATGAGGCTGAATGTGATGGAATTAATCCATCGTTCCTGGCTTGAACCGTTGCTGACGACGTGGGTGTGACGTAACCCAACCCCCTGTGTGTACTATCATAGTAATTTGCAGCTTCCCTTTAGGCACAAAGTTCCGCATTAAACCGCGCCTTCCTTTTCCGAAATTCAGGCCTGCTCCACGCTTCAAGTCGTACCCCATTTTCTTCATAATATGGCGCGCTGGCCGCGCGTAATGAAAGAATTGTAGAGTGTCTGAATCTGAGCTTGAATCTGCAGTTGTGGATCCCCGTGGCCGGGTTCTACCGAAGATTATCGGCGACTGACCTTGTTTGGACGGAGGGATCACCAGTGTGGCCCCCTCCATAGCTTCCACGGATGTGCTGGCCACACTCGGCTCATGTACGGGCACATGCAGAGAGCCATCCGTAATGGATTTAATCGACCCAATACTCACAGGATAATCAAAAGAAATATTATCATTAATTACCCATTCACCTTCATCCTCTGAAGGAGTATTACATAGGGGATTATTGAGACATGCTATAATTGGTTCACCAATCAGAATGGCTGGCATGCCTGTTTCGGATTCTGAATCCGCCTCGTTGCCACTTTCATCAATGTCCGGCAACGATTCTTTGAGTACTCCACCGGCCTCTTGATATAGGAGAGCGTCTGTGAAGTAGTTTTCTACCCCTTTGAATGGTTGCCTTTCAGCAAAGACAGTTCGTACTGTCGCATCATCTTCAACGTATTTGAAGCATTGGTGCAGAGTAGAGGGAACGATCCAGTTGGCATGGATCCATGGCCGTCCTAGCAGCAGGTTATATGAAGTGTCAGCATCAATGACATAGCATGTCACTTCTGACTTCAGGCTCCCAATTCTGCAACGGAGCCGAATTTTCCCAAGTGGGTGACTGCTTCCGGCGTTGAAACCGTATATTGTAGTAGTGGTTGCGGACAACCTGTACAATGGTATGCCAAGGAAGTAGAGAAGCCTTTTGGGGATGATGCTGAGTGCAGACCCCGGATCGACTTGTATTCTTTCAATGCATGTTGAACCGATGTATCCGGTATAGTACAGAGGTCGATCGTGCTTGTTGTCTTTGAGAAGCATATCTTCCGGCGTGAATGTAATAGCGGGCACCTTTGATTGTGCATGATGACATTCTGGGCAAGGAGACTGAACGTCGTCATTAGGGATCTCTGGCATGCATGTCAGATGAATTGGCTAGCGCATCCCTGAGTGCTTCTCTTGTTTCTTTCGAGAGGCGAAGGAGCTCGTGTATAGTGATACGAGCTGGGATATTGGCCAGCTGAGCCAATATGTCAAAGCGAAAGGGCGTATCAAACCCTTGGCCTGGTGGTTTCTTCAACACATGGTCGAATCGTACCTCCTTAGGCCTCTCTTTTCCCTTGGCTGGGATTGGAGTGGATGCTGGTGCTTGTACTGACGTCGTTTGCTGTTGTGTCTCGTCAGTAGATTTTTCATACTGCCTTAAGTATGATTTTTCAGATCGGGTGCCCGTCTGTTGAGGCGCATCGGCTTGCGCTGCGCAAGCATGCCTTTCTCCTTCGGAATCACTGAGGGAGGCCGATGTAAGGTTGCCGTCGTCTGGCAGGATGGAGATGACATTGCAAGACTTGCCCTTTGAATTGGGCTGCTTTGGATCCCGCTGTATGTCTTGGACGAGGTCTGGATGTATCCACATGACTTCTCCCGTCTCCAATGTTAAGGGAACAAGACCCTTATTATTTTGAGCCGCAGTTGGAAGATGCTTGACTTCCAACCGTGGCGCAGGGACGGAATAAGTCCCGTCAGGAACTGTGACCTTCGGGGATTTGCCGAACTCAAGAGTCACCATATTGGCAGTGACTTTCTTCTGCTCCGTCTTCAATGTCAGAACCCCGACATCGACCAGGGCTTGTATTCTGTCCTTGAGGACATAACACTTGTCAGTAGGATGGTGGATCATCCTGTGGTAGAGGCAGTATTTAGGGTCATTTGTGCGCCCTATCTCATTGGGACGTCGAGCATCCGGCAGCTTCATTTTGTTCCCTTTGTGGAGCAGATGGAATATGGTGACCACCTGATCGTCTTTGAACGAATACTGCTTTGGAGGGAATTTAGGCTCCTGATTGTTGAAGCCACTCTTCTTGGCCTTCGACTGCACATCTCCGGATAACTCCACAGACATAGTCTCTTTGCCTTTAGCTTGAGAAAATTGCGGTAGGTCGCTACGCCCTTTGTTGTTCATCCCCCACTTGCCTCTAGGGGCGGATGGCTCGAACTTCTTAGCCGACTTCTCGGCTATCTCAGCTTGTTCGACCAATTCTTTCCAAGTGTGGGCTTTGACTGCCCCCATGCGAACTTTCACTTGGTCTAAGAAGTTGTGTCTGCATGTCTGTAAGAGCATGGGTAATGGCATCCTTGCTGGGCACATCAAGGATAAGTTTCTGAACCGTTCAATGTAGTCACAGACAGATTCGCCCTTCCTCTGCACAGTGGAGAGGAGTTTGTCCATGGTTACTTCGGTATCATCCTCATAGAAACGAGAGAGGAACCGAGTTTCCAGGTCGATCCAGGAGTTGATAGAGCGCGGGGGAAGACTGCGAAACCAGTCAAACGCCACCCCCTTTAAGGTGCCAATGAAAAGCCTAGCCATGATGGCGTCATTGCTTATAACATTACTAGTCTGAGACCGGAAATAGTAGATGTGCTGATTTGGCAAGCTCTTTCCATCATAGGTATGCAGCGTTGGCGGTTTGAACTTCGGTGGATATGGCACCGAATCCCACTCCAGCGGATAAGGACGGACTGCCCCTATCTTCTTTAATTCATCCCTCTGAGCTAGGGATGCGATTTGAGCTTGGAGGCCCTTAAGGACTTCGGCGTCTAAGGAAGAACCCTCCTTGGATTTCTCCGGCTTTGGTTGCTCATTGCTGAAGTGTTCCTCCTCATCGTGATTGCTCCCGGCATCATTGTTATTCCGGTTACTGAGGAGTTGAGCGAGCATCTATTGAATATTATCCAGGGCTTCTTGCTGAGTCTTGGAAGTTTGCTCCTGAGCTTCTAAACGTCGACGAAGATCGTCGTTTGCGTTATCAGCCATATTGACTGATGCTCTGTCTATTCGCACTGAACTGACTGTCGCCGAAGAGGCGTACCCACTATCTTCATCTTTTTCATCCGATGATTGGAGTGATCTCCTGGGCTGTGACGAGGCTAGGGCCGTCGAGGAAGAAGGCTGTTCATAAGTGTAGGGTATCGCCACCCTGGATCTGGTGTTTCGGAAAACACCTTCTTCATGCACCAAGACTTCGCCTAAGCCTGGGCTGTAGTCTGGATCTGGGGAGCTGTAGGGGGTGTCGTCAGATGTTTGTCTTCCCCTGCGCAGCTCTCGTCCCCTTCCGGTCATGTTGACGGATGCAGAGGGTAGATCTCGCGAGATGCTCCTTTTGTGATGCTTCATCGGGGCTTGTACCGATAGTCGATCAAAAACTGACCGTCGTCTTGGAGGCGCGGCGGAGATTGGTCCTAGCCGGCAATGGACCGAGTGGAGTGTCACCAGCTGACATCCCACTTGTCGACAACAGGGGAAGAGGTTTGTCTATCCGTCAACAATTTCCTCAATCAGACCCGGTTGGGTCCCTGCAATCGAGCGCAAAGGCTCCTTTGGATCGCACATAGGGCGATGTCCTGCTTCTTTTATCCCTGTAGATGGGATTAGCACTGAATAGTGCTTTGGTTCTAGCTTTGCCATCAGACGCGAACTTAGTGCTTGACGCACTGGAAAGCGGAGCACGCTGTGGTGCTTTACCCGCTATGCTGCTGCAAAGGTAATTAGCCTTAGATGGTACTTTGGCTTCGACTTTGCGGTCATGAACCCTGCGCGTACGCTGTGGTACAGTAGCTTTGCTCATGAGGACGAGGCCGGCGCGAGGCATCGCTGCTCTTGAATTGGGTGATGGTATGATTGCCGTCTTGACTTTATGATTGGAGCAGACAGGCATTGTAGGCTGTCTAAAAATCACCAAGACAAGCCACCAAAACACAGAGATCCAAGATCCAGGCGCAAGGCTAAATGTGACAATCAAGACGCGAGAGATAGCCCGCGTCTCAGCATCAAGGCGCGTCAGCCCGAAGCCCGCGTCTCAGCATCAAGGCGCGTCAGCCCGAAGCCCGCGTCTCAGCATCAAGCGCGTCGGCCCGAAGCCCGCGTCTCAGCATCAAGACGCGTCGGCTCGACACCCACGTCTCGGTTGCAACTACCCCGATTATGGCGCCATCCACCGCCCATGTAGCGGGGAAGTTGGCCCTCATCGTGGAGCACTTTTAGGGGGCACGATCACCCCCTAAAAACCCTATAAATAGCCCTGTCACTATTGAAGAGGGGTCGGATTTGGGCGATAAAAAAAAAAAGAGGAGAGATCATCAACAGAGAGAGAGCTCGACTCTTCAAGCCAGCTTGCTGCGTACAAGTTGCTCTTCGCCTACCTTCTCTTTTAGAGTTTTGGTAGACGGAGCTGAGTTACTCCCTCTACCGACCGAAGAGAGAGATCCCCGACGGTCCGAACAGTCATCCGGTCAATGGAGAACAAGATTCACTCTCCACCGCCACACGAAGAACCCAGCACTAAACAAAGGGGAATTCAAGATTCAATATTCCCCCTCCCTTGTAACCGGAAGATTAAGCCGGCTGTAATCTTTTCCATCTGATTCCAGGAAACGTTACACCAGCCAACCCCTCTCCGTGTCAAACAAGAGATGGCGACTCCGCTGGGGACTACTTTCGTCACTGACGAACAGATCGTGGCGCAGGATGATGTTCTCCGTAAGGGGAAGATGGTCGAAATACTCGTTGTCGAGTTCGACCAGGCGAAGTATGAAGAGTTCCTCTCTTCTGGCTCCAAGAGCCCAAAGACCCGCGTCTGCCGCAGGGTCTCAACTGAGAAGCTACCTGAAGCCCAATCTGAGGCTCTGCCGGGTGCCGATGCCCACTGTGCCAAGACAAGTTCACGCGCCAACGCCTCCCAGAAGGCCCGCGTGACCTCCGGTACTGCTGTTGCGATCTACCGCGTCGCGCAGAACACACGCGCCAACGCCTCCCAGAAGGCCCGCGTGGTCCCAGGCACCACTGCTGCTGCGATCAACTGCGTCGCACAGAATACCCGCGTCAACGTCTCTCAGGAGACCCGCGTGGTGAACGCTCTGGTTTCTATAAACCAGGATGTTGTTGGTTTCTCTCCACCTCCTCGACGCAACCGAAATGCTGAGCGTCGACAGAGGAGACGCGCGCGTCAACTCCAAGTCGGAACCGTTGGTTGTCTGACTGGGGGTGGACGCAGCGTACAATCTGATGCCTTGCCCGCACCTCGTCCAGTGCGTGAGATCTGCGTTTGGCGACCCAAACGCGAGACCCCTCAAGTTGAGTCCTCTGAGGACCAACTCATCAAACGCCAGGGTGAAACCTCCGCGTCTTTTCAAACGCAGAAGTACGCACTCATAGGCGTGGGGCCCAGCAGCCCACTCTCTCTCAAGCAACTCTGCCTAAACGCACCAGGCAGCAACGCGAGACTCGCGCGCGCGTCATACAGCCGCGTCATGAGAGCCGCGTCCCTGAAGTCTGCGTCCAGGCTGAACGGCACATGACTGTCTCCCGTCTTCGACGTTGCGAGACCAGTCTCTTTAATCCCCCTCCCACGGATTTGAGGGATTATTTGACAAGGAAAAGAAGTGCCAATCAAGCCACTTCGTCATGCTGCTGTCAGCAACTCATCCATATGCTCTCTGGATGCCATTATAGATCAGGCGTGCACCAGCAGTCCTTAATCAGACAGCTGACCCTGATTCCCCCGTCAGCCAAAAGAAGACGCTCCCACAGGAGGAGAACCTTCTCAGATGTTGAATACCCGGAGCTTACTGCAAACATGACTAGCAGAAGCAAGGGAAAACAACCAATGGTCAACTCAGAGGAATCTGACTCTGAGCCGGAAGGGGTGTATCAACACACTCGCACCCGGACAGGGGCCATTCCCCCAGTTGACTATAATGCCTTAGCCCGCGGCATTAGAATGGGTGATTCTCACTCTGCTATAGTGGAGTCGCAGGCTTCAAACTCTTCCGTCGAGAAGGAGGCTTCCGCCTACATGGCAGACACTCCTGAGGAGACGGCCAGGCGTTTAGAACAGACGCAAAGCACCAGATGGATATAATCGCCTCTCAACAGAGATCCATTGACTCCCTCAAGCATATGCTTGAGAAATTGCTCGAAGAAAGAGCGAGATCTCCTCCTAGACGGCCGAAGGGGAAAGGGAGAAAGGGAGGAAGCCCACCCTCCGAATCTTCCGACGAGACACGACGATCTACCTCGGATGTGTCCAAGCCCTCGTCGCAGGCAAGAAGCGACCAAGACCAGGAGAAGACTCATGCTAAGAGGATGAGTCAATTGGAACGACGCCTCGAGGCCCTTGCCAATCGCAAGGACCTCCAAGAAGCTGGAGTGGTCCGGCCCTATCCGGCTGAGTGGGACTTAGTTCCATACCCTCCTAAGTTCAAGGCTCCAACCCTCCAAGCATTAGACGGGAAGGGGTCACCCAACCAACATCTACTACTTCAAATCCCAGACCGGGAATGTGGTAGATAATGACGCCATCCTGGCGCGACTGTTCATCGGCACCCTGAAAGGGTTGGCCTTTGAGTGGTTCATGAAACTCCCGGAAGGTTCTATCAGAACTGGGGGGATCTAGAGAAGCTGTTCTTGACACGCTTCTTCGAAGACGACTCCGAAGTCACAATGCCCACCCTTTTAGCTACCAAACAGCGGAGAGGGGAGTCCGTCAAATCTTTCGTGGAAAGATTTCGGAACACGGCACTCCGGTGCCCAAGCGGTATGACCCAGGCCACCCTGGTGGAAACATGCCGCCACAATCTCCAAACCTCACTCCTTGCTCAAATAGGAGTTGCTGAAAGCCGCACCTGGAAGCAGTTAGTCCAACAGGGTGAACAGGCTGAGGAGATTGTTGCCCGTGTCAAGGCAGAGGAAGGCAAGCTGCGGCCGGAAAGGTCGACAAGGCGTGCACCGGCACCAGACACCTCCCTCCAGACGAAGCGGAAGGATAATTTGGCGACGGAGACCAAATCTCCCACCAAACCTCAAACGGGCAGGGCAAGTGGCTCTTCAAGCCAGCCACGCCCCAACAAGCAGTATTCCTTCAAGGAGGAACACGTCGATTCGCTCTTCAAGCTACTCAACAAGAGCAATCGACTGAAGCTCCCTGAAATTAGACGCCCGGAGGAAGTCGGCAAGACCGACAATCCCAACTACTGCATGTACCACAGGATGTTGGGACATCCTACCAAAAGCTGCTACGTCTTCAAGGACATTCTTCAGGCTTTGATTGACGCGGAGGTGCTCAAGCTCCGACCAGAGCAGAAGAAGGTCACGGCCAATGTAACGTCGGTTCTCCAGTTCGGGAGACAACCTCCAACGCCTGCGGGGGTAACTCCTATTCCAAGAGGAGAATTAAGAGTGGTCAACACAGACCCTCACCAGCAGCAGGAGAAGGGCTTGGTAGCCGTCCCTACACCTCAGGGGGAAACCATGTGGGTCCACCCTGACTTCGTCGATGAACAACAATGGACTACTGTGACCAACAGGAAGTCCAAAGGCAAGGCAAAAGCTTCGTCCTGCCATGTGGTATGTGCTTCCTCCCGAGAAGCAGAGGATGATGTTCCCTCGCTGACTGATTCAGAAGAGGAGACAATAGTCCTGGCCGCAGAGCCCAGCCAACCGATGGCGGGGACCCGTTCAGGACAGGCATACTTGAAGCAGTACGGCGAGACGGCAGCGGCTTCTCCGCAACCAGCCGTAGAATCAGCCAAGCCCTCCACGAAGCCACCGGTGGCAAAGCAGAAGGAGACTCGATTCTCTCGAGCCCTTCCAAAAGGTGCAGCGGAAGGATCCTCGACACCTTACCTTCGATGTCTTGGCTCAACTAGCCAACATCCCGGCACGCATCACCTTGTATGAACTCCTGAGGCTATCAAAGTCAACCAGAGAGGCCCTGGAAGAAGCTCTGGCGAATGCTGAGGCCTTCGTGACCCAGGTGCCGAAGGAGGAAGATGTAGAGGACTGCCTCCACACTTCCAAAATGCCCCCTGCATCACCTTCACGGCAGATGATATGCAGGTGAAAGGGAAACATGATCGACCCCTGTACTTCACAGGTTACATCGGATCATCTGAGGTGAACCGCATTCAGGTAGATCCAGGGTCCGCATTGAGCATTATGCCCCGCCGAGTCATGCAACACCTCGGCATCCCTACCCACCGTCTGAGCCCTACACAGACGACCATCTACGGGTTCAATGCCAACAGCACCCGTCCAATGGGGAAGATCAAGCTCAAGTGCCAGATTGGGAGCCTCAAGTCGGAGGTGACATGCTATGTCATCGACGCCGACACTTCCTACAATCTGCTGCTAGGACGACCATGGATCCACCGCAACTCCATCGTTCCCTCCACTCTTCACCAAGTCATGAAATACATTGACGCGAGTGGGAAGGTGCAAACGTTGGTTGCTGAAAGGTATCCGTTCAAGGGAGTCGAGAATTATTTCACGGATTCCCTTTTATATCAGGATCCGGTAGATGAAACCCCGCAACTGGAGGCGCCAGACTCTGGTAATGAGGCTGACACTGAGCCCGAGCAAGAAAAGTGCCTGTGGGAGTTAGAACCACTTGTAAAGAGCACTAATAAGCTCGATGTTGATAATACCACCCACGATGCAGGCGGTTGGTATATTAATGAGAATCTAGACTTTGAATATTTTTCTGCGTGTGCATCTGATTCAATACCGTCGGATACTACCGACGTAGACGATGACATCTGGTCGGCAATGGTGCTTTGACATCATTGCATGTACCAGTAAAATCATCTTTCGGGACATACCAGGATAATGGCGATGCGCAGGAATCTATATTCTTGGTTCTGGCAAGACGAAAAGGCCAAAGACCAATACTTTTTGGGCGAATCTCGTCTGAACCAATGCCCCGCGAAGAATCGGAAAGCGAGGAGGAATCCCCTCAGCTCGACCATTATGAATCGAAAGCACTCAGAATGATGAAGCAAATGGGGTACGATATAACCAACAAGCCCGGGTTGAACTTCGGCAAAGGAAGGAGGACGCTACTTCGATCCTTTGTGCCAAAAGGGAAGGCCCACGATTATTATCATCGGACGCGCAGGGGGTTGGGCTATGTATCAACTCCGGTCCCATCAGCCTCTGATTCTCAAGGATCGTCGAGCAACGATTGCTCTTCAGACACGTCATCATGGGAGTCAGATGTCAGTGTCGGCAACATCTTCAAAGGGCTTTCAGTAAACATGGTTTCAACAGGCCATCTGGAAGATGAAGTTGAAGAAATGATCCAACCTGATACAGATCCTTGGATCAAGCATTTAAATGCTCTTTGGGATATCCGCTTTGAACAGCGTGAGCCACCCACAGATGACAAGGTTGTTCAGATCAACCTAGGAGATGAGAGACCAACCCCAAGCCCATCTTCATAAGTGACGGCCTGTCGCCTCCAGAGAAGAAGGATTTATATCTCTTGTACAAGAGTATATAGATGTCTTCGCCTGGAATTATGAGGACATGCCTGGACTTGATCCTCAAGTGGCTATGCATCGCCTCAACATCAATCCGGACATGAAGCCTGTTAAACAACAGCAGCGACGGTTCCGTCCAGAGATAATGGAGGCAATTCAATCAGAAGTCAGAAAGCTCATCGATTCTGGCTTCATCCGGGAAGAACAACATCCCGACTGGGTAGCCAACATCGTCCCCGTCGCCAAGAAGAATGGGAAATCCGGATCTGCATCGACTTCCGTGATCTAAACGAGGCCTGCCCCAAAGACGAATTCCATTGCCAATCACAGATGTCATGATTGACAATACTTGTGGATTCGAGCAAATGTCCTTTATGGACGGGTTCTCAGGATACAATCAAATCAAGATGTATCCCGATGACGAAAAGCATACCTCCTTCAGGACTCCTCTAGGGGTATATTGTTACACCGTCATGCCCTTCGGACTGAAAAATGCAGGGGCAACATACCAAAGGGCCATGAACGCCATTTTCCATCAGCAAATGCGGAAAACGGTGGAATGCTATGTCGACGACATCGCGGTGAAGAGTCGCACTAAAGGTGATCACATAGCAGACCTGAAGGTGGTCTTCGACATCATGCGGGTGTTCGGTACGGAAAGAGATTTGCCGTAAAATTTCCTTGAATCAGTTGAAAGATTACAACAAAACAATATTCCGACTACAAGGGAGGGAGGATGTATGAATCTTCCCTTTGTTTAAGGCTGGGTTCTTCGTGTGGCGATGGAGAGTGAATCTTGTTCTCCGTTGACCAGATGACCGTCCTGGACCGTCGGGGTCTTCTCTTCGGCCGGTAGGGGAGTAACTCAGCTCCGTCTACCAACTCTCAAAGAGGAGGTAAGCGAAGAGCGGCTAGTACTCAGTAAGCCTGCTGAAGAGTCTTCTCTCTTGTTGGCGTAGTGCTTCTCTCAAAATCTCCGACCTTTGGATTTATTGCTCGCCCGACCCTTCTCTGATTCTGGATTCAAGAATGCCCGACCCTCTCTCCCTTTTGATTCAATCAATCGACCCTTCCTTCATAGCCAACAGGGCTATTTATAGGGGTCTTAAGGGGTGATCGTGCCCCCTAAAAATGCGCCTGAATGAGGGCCGTTACCCGCTATACGCGCGGTAACTGACCTCCACGATCTGGGGCGGTTGCAACTGAGACGCGGGCTTCGGGCCGACGCGCCTTGATGCTGAGACGCGGGCTTCAGGCCGACGCGCCTTGATGCTGAGACGCGGGTTTTGAACCGAACGCGCCTTGAAGTTGAGACGCGGGCTTCGGGCCGACGCGCCTTGATGTAGAGACGCGGGCTTTGAACCAAACGCGCCTTGAAGTTGAGACGCGGGCTTCGGGCCGACGCGCCTTGATGTAGAGACGCGGGCTTTGAACCAAACGCGCCTTGAAGTTGAGACGCGGGCTTCGGGCCGACGCGCCTTGATGCTGAGACGCGGGCTTCAGTCCCTTGCGTCTAATGTTTAAGACTGCTTCTTTGATGGCTTGCCTGGTTAGTCATTTTTAGACAGCCTACAGAACCCCCTCCAAAGTTTCCGATATTCCGCAGTTGAATGGGAACGGATTTCGGAATACTTTGGACTTAAACCGCGTTCGCCTTTGACTGGACTGTTGATGCTTCGGGTTTGACCTTATCCGAATTTGGTCTTCGTGAGTGTACTGTTGAACTCTTAGAAGCCATCAGAGTCGATCGTGTTGAGTGTCTAGATACACAGCCTAGACCTCCCCAATTGCTTTTAGTCTGTCACGGGTGCGTTTTGGCTGGGAGTAGTTGGTTGTCTGTTGGCGCCAGTGTACTGTTGAACTGTCTTGCAGACGCATCAGACTGGACGCAGGCTCCTTTTTGAAAAGCAGAGGCTGCTTTGAAGACGCAGCTTCCATAAAATAGACGCGATGTTTGGCCAGACGCGAACTCCTTAGAGGAGACGCGATCTTCCGAACGCACTCTTGGAAATGCTGACGGGGCATGTCCGGTGCGTTTTCTGGGCGCGGACTCTATGTTGTCATGATTACGCCGCCAGCTGGCCTGGGGAAACGGCGAATTTCGCCTTTTGGCGCGCGGATCTCGCGGTTCATTAAATGAACTGCTCCACGTGTCAATTTTTAACTCGTGGCGAGGTTGCGACGCATGATCTTTGCCACCGGAAATGATTTTGTTACACGCGTCAAGCGACGATTCGCTGCAGCGTCCCTTGGGTCACGCGCCGCGTATCTCTGCGAATCCCTGTGCCTATAAAAGGCAGCAGTTTGGAGAGACTCTTCTTCTTCTCGCGCTTGCTAAGAACTTTAGAAAAACATATTCTCCTCCCTGTTCCTCTGTTTAACCTCGGATCAAATTCGCCATGGCACCAAAGATTAAGCCGACCGCTTCTTCCTCAAAGGCGACCACCACCGAGGCCCGGAGGGGCACTCTTCCTCTGCGCAGGACTTCGTCCTCCAGGGTCTCCAAGGTAGTATGCCGTCTAGGCAGAACTTCACCTTTAGAACTTTTAACACAGAATGTTTGATTCCCCAGACGCAGTCTTTGGGATGATAACCGGGGCGCGGATTAGACAATCTGACACCCAAGGACTGCACTTCGGGTCCTTCACTTAGAATATTTCTAACTGTGAAGGTCTCTGGACGCAGCTTACAGAACGCAGATTTGATTTTCGCGTTCTGTGTCATCAGGCGCCAATTTGATGAATCTGGCGTCTGAGTCCGGGCAGAGTCGTCTTGGCTTGCAGAACGCGGATTTGATCTTCGCGTTCTGTGTCATCAGGCGCCAATTTGATGAATCTGGCGTCTGAGTCCAAGTACTTTGGAATTTCATAAGTATTGGTTTAGAACGCGGAATTGATCTTCGCGTTCTGTGTCATCAGGCGCCAATTTGATGAATCTGGCGTCTGAGTCCAAGTACTTTGGAATTTCATAAGTGTTGGTTTGCAGAACGCGGATTTGATCCTTGCGTTCTGTGCTTCCTGACGCAGAGTTGCAGGTCTGGACGCGGATTTGATAATTCCTGCGTCCAGTATCTCTTCTGCGTTTAAATTATAACACTTAGTATTTCTCTTTGCTTTTGGTAAAGCATCTGACTTAAGTGTTTTTATCTTTTGCAGCGCCGCAACCTGCTGCTTCACTCCCCAAGATACGCCATTTTGGGCATGTAGGTGGTGCTGACCGGAACCTAACCTTTGTGCTGCAAAGGACTGTCCCTGTGACTGCCGACCAGTCGCCGGCTCGTGAGAAGAAGCTCTCGAACGTCGATATGAGGACTCTTCGAGTGCTTATGACCGATGCAGCATTCATCACGGATGATGGCATTCAGCTGGAGAAGCCCGCCTTCTTCTTCGGGATCATATCCACGATGGCGGCCATCGCGTGCACGAAGGGACTTACACATGGCTCCGTCAAATAGGGGGCAGAAGGTTCTTTCTCCCGGCCATGGATAGGATGTACCCTATGTTCTATTACCAGCATATGTCCGTCCCGCGGAAGATGGAGTTGACCTCGCTCGATATGCTCCTGAGGTTACTCTTGGCGATCTGGGCTCCCACTACCAAGTGCACCGTCATGACGGCCATGACGGGTCGGTTATCGGCCTTTTCCCTGGATCGCGCAAGAGGGAGATCCCGTCTGGAGAGATACCGCACATTGGCACCACCTTCCTCAACATGTTCATGGCAACGGAGGGTGACTATCCAGTTGCGTTCCGTGCATATGGGTGGATCTATTCCCCAGCGAATTACTGGTGGGGCAGGATGGTTGGCTTTGTCCTTACCGAGCTCGGGGATTTGCTGAAGCGTGTAGGACTGTACTCGGCGGTCAGGGCCGTACAGTGGGGGATCCCTCAAAGTTCTCAGAACTTCTTTGGGATCTTAGAGCGTTACAATCCTTTGACGGGGACGTTCTTTACTCCAGTCGGGGAGATGGGCCTTGCCCTACACGAGCTGCACGAGGTCTCAGGACTGGTAACAGGGGACATGCCCTATGAAGAATATGTCCCTACCGCTGTGGAGCTTCGCCACGTGAAGGAGGAGTTTCCCCTGATATACGAGACCTACTGGAAGTGTTTATGTCACTTCCATATCTGCGGTCAGCTCACCAAATGGCGGTCCGCAGGGGTCAAGTACCTGTCTTGGCCAGTTATTTGTTCAACAATGTGAACACCAAAGACCACTTGATCATCCGACTGGCTCCCAGCTCTGATAGGGAGATTGAAGACCGGATTGACCAGGCTTCTGAGAAGTTCTACACCACGGAATCGAACGAAGATGGTTTCGACCCCGACTTGGTTTTTGAAAGCTTCCACCATCAAGCCCGACTCCTATCTCCGATCGGGCGCTGCTGGCAGGTTTTCTGATGCTGTGGCTAAAGCGTTGTGTGGTGCCCACGCTGCCACATGAAGTTATAGTTGCCGACGTGGTGTACCCGGCGGTGCTTCTGGCCCATGGCAACCCTATAGCTCTTCTCCCGACTGTGGTGGCTGGTATTCAGAGCGGTGCGGGCGCTGGCTAAAAGCTTTTGTGAGCCCCCAAAACTGTGGATTCCGAGGGAAAGCCGCTCACGGACTCAGAGGGGAATCCAATGGTGAAGCATCCCAATCCTCGGGTCGAGCTGCCTTACACATACCTTATGGCCTGGTATGTGATGCACTGCCCCTCTTTGATGACGGCGGTGCGTTGGAAGGAGGACTCCGTCCCCTTCATACAGCGATTGGAGGGTTCAAGGTGGGAAGATCCTTATATATATTACATCCGGAAGCGTCTTTCAGCCCCGGCAAACTATCAGCTCAATCGTTCCTCCTCCAGATCCCTGGTGCATCCTACGGCGATCTACTTGTCGATTCCGCAGGCCCTGATGATTTCACGAGGTTATCCCAGGGAGCCTTCTGGTGGTTGCTCATATTCGGCCCGGGTATATGCTTTTTCGACAAGGGACGTCATGTACCATTGAGCCATACATGCCGAATCGCTTCGCTCGACAGTTCGGCTATGACCAGCTCTATATCGGGAATCCAAATGCTTATCTCGCCTTCGAAGGGAACTTGTTCGAGGGTGCTCGGCCTGGTACTATAGTGTGGCTGGAGGGACAGGAACAACCTTCCGTCTACCTCTCGAAGCGCCCAAGTGCCAGATGAGTCTAAGCTATTTGTACTTGGTACTCCCAAGCCGTCCAGACACCAGACTTTCTTCCGGCATCTTCATGTATCGAGAGCATCAATGCAAGCCTCGAGGCAAGGACAGAGTCTGGTAAACCAACGAGACTCGTAGAGCAGTACCGGAAGCCCGTAAGGAGGTCGGGAGAAGGACGAGGAGGGAGCCACGAGCTACAGAGCCACGACCGCCCAGGCAGAGCCACGAGCGAAGAATGAGCCGTCAGTAACGAGGCGGAGCCATCAGCGACGAGGGAGGAGCCGCAGACGAAGAGGTCTAGGCAGTTGGTGGGTAAGCGTCCTCACCCGCTCTACTTCTGTTGTTGAGCCTGCCCCGAAGAAGGTTAGGAGGGACTTGGCGGCTGAAGTCTCTCAATCCGGAGCTATCTCTCTGCCGGAGTTGAGGCTCCTCCTGAAGATGTCGTCAGAGTTGAGGACCTCCAGAAGAGGAGGATTTCCCCCCTTTAGTTCGTGCTCCTAAGTCGCACCGCGAGGCTGTGGAGGAAGGGAGTGTTCATCGAACAACCGTTATTGCTGCTGATGCCGAATCCCCAGAGATTGACATAAGGGCGATGAAGATGTTGAACTTCCGGAAATCTCAGCTCAGCTCAAACCTCCTTCTGCTCATGAAGGGAGAGATGAGCACAGC